>CAOJBJ010966110.1:0-11118 GCA_948291685.1 Euphorbia celastroides | reverse complement strand
CTGTCATCAACTTAAGGATTTGAATATCTGTAACTGTTCTTTTAGTTTCATTTGAATTCAGTGGTACATATGTATATAAGAAGTTAATTAACGTAGAAGGCTGATGTCCACAAACAACATTTATGGCGCTAACACAATGATACGTACACTCAATCAGGAAACCATTTATCTTTCTATCCATAAATATTCAATGACAACCTTATATTGTTTATTTGTACTCAACACACGACCACTCTATATGATTTGTTTTCTTCTTAAGAATGAAATTTTATGGCTAGCATTGCCCGTTTTAGTTCATTTGATATAAGAATGTTCTAAAATATTTTAGTCTTGGGTCTTACATTCTGAAGAATTACTTAAAAATTACACTGCAAAAATTTAAGATAAACGGATAAAATACTCAGAACGTATATACTTGGTGAAGAATGAAGATTTTCGTTATATGTTCTGACCTCAGTTTTTTTTCAATCTGGTTTCGATACAATTCATTTTCATCCAATATAAAACATAGATGATGTGTTTACTTTTATAAATACACAAAAATCAGGACACTAATTAGGATGTATGTTTTGATTCATTATTTCATAAAACACTAGTTATATCTCATTATATTTATTTCGTTATTTCATAAAAAATGTTTTATGCTAATTATTTCGAAAAATCTTCTTCTTAAAATAATGCACAACCAATTACGCAGGCCAAACTGAAACTCAATTAGGCCCATCAAAAAATGTGAACGGCCCATAACATTAGGTGGCGAATCTAACTGAGCTGCGCGTCGACACGTCACTTTTTATGGCCTTTTGCTTTTTTTTTTCAAGCGCTATCAGCACTATAGATTGTAACAACGGTTTTCATTTTCCGGCCATTTTCCCGGGAAACAAACGCGCTCTGAAGAAAAGAATCAGTGATTTTTTTTTTTTCTCCGCAAATGGCAATTTCCACTTACCACAATTTGTGTCGCCCATTCATTGCCCCCATTAGCTTGACGAAGATTGCCTCCAGAAGTTGCAAATTCGCAGTTCAAAATTGTAGTTCTGACCCCAGTCAACCAAATAAGGTAACTTCTCTATATTCCTTAACTGTTATCAGGATTAGAATTATTTGAATTCTGGCATAGATAGGTTTGAACTTTAGAATCTCCGATAAAATGCTTGTTTATTGTGAATAATTCGATTGCAGATCTGGCATTGCATTGCTTGATATTTATTCTGATTGAAATCCACAATTGATGCAAAAACAACGATAAATTTTCAAATTGGAAAACAATCGATGTGTAAGGGACTTAGAAAACATGATGCTTCGCCTTTGCACTTTGTTCAATTCAATCTATGGTGAATCTATGTAACCCTCTCTCTGTGGCAGCTAGTTTTGGAAGTGAAGAACAGGCTTGAAAAGGAGTATAGTGTACTGCCTGTAGGCAAAAATGGAAGAGATGATGAAGAAATGATCTTTTGGTTCCTTAAGGACCGGAGATTTTCAGTGGAAGAAGCTATTACGAAGCTGACCAAAGCCATTGTATCCTTAACAATCCCTTTTTTTCGAAATGAGGATGTTTCATATCATTACAAGTTCCCTAAACTGATTTTTTATTGTCTGACTCAAAGATAAATAGAAGCACAAAAGTGTGCAAGTCTTGGAGTCTGTATTAGCAGCTGTTGGCTAATGTTATCTGCTCTGGAGTTGTTTTCCTTTTACACTTATCAGAAATGGCGACGAGATTTCAAAGTTTCTGAAATAACAGAAGAGTCAGTCAAAAATATGGCAGCAACTGGAAAATCATATGTACACGACTCCTTGGATGTTTATGGCAGACCGGTGCTTATAGTGGATCCTTCCAAGCATTTACCTAATGTAACGTATAATTGGTTTTCTCATTCTATGTGTCTGTTTATTTTTGAAAGATATCAGATATATAAATGCACAACACAATATCAATGGTACCTGCAGTCAACAACTTGTTTCGTTTACACTTTTTATGCTCTTTTGCTTGTTGTCCAGATTTAACTGACAAGTTTTATCAAAATTGTTGTTGATTTTTTGACGCCTAAACATTCTAATTGGCCTTGTTTTCTTTTTAGTGTCAAAATCTCTGATTTATGATTGGTATGAGTTGTTTGGTAATATGTTTGTTGTGTGTGCTCTAGTTATAACATTATTTCGTGACATCAGATACATGATCCTACTGAGGATCAGAAGCTGTGTGTCTTTCTGATAGAGAAGGCTTTGGCAAAACTTCCACCTGGACAACAACAAATACTCGGAGTTTTTTATCTCAGGGACTTCCGCACTGAAAATGCGGATCTCAAGTTCCTGACCTTTTTGGTAAACTTTCAAAATCACAATTCTTTTTCTTTTTTGATGTTTTTCTTTCTGTTGTTGGTAGTCATGTCTCTTGCTCGCTTAAAATGGCATAAAATTCATATGAAGCTAATGGTTTACAGAGTTGTCAATTCTCTGATTCCATAGAACAGCACTTTTTTTGTGCTCCAAAATAAGAGTGAAAGCTTAGCACTAGCAAATAATAGTTGCAACAGATCTAGACATCTTTGTTGGGTTCCATCTTATCGCACTGCAGTATACTTGAGACAAGAATTTTCTGCTTCTAACAGCATCTTAAGTGAAAAGATTATAAATGCATCTATCTTCTCTTAAGGTTTCCAAATTAATCATATATTTTTTTGGAGAAAAAAAAATATATTTGTGATTCCTTTTGTATATTTTCAGTGATTAACTTTTCTTTCTGTGTAGTAAGATTCTGGTACATGATCTATTTAATCTAATTTTTGGCAGTTTGATGTACTGTATTACTATTATCCAAGCCGGTTGGGACAAGCCCTTTTTGTGGATGCTCCATTCATATTTAAGCCATTTTGGGAGATGGCTAAGCCTTTAGTAGGACTTTATGCTTCTCTGGTATGAGTTTTCCTACTTATTTCTGTTCTCTTATCTCACTGGAATTGCTTATCTATTGTCAAATTAGGATTATTTGTTATATTTTCATGCTTCTTCCAGTACCCTTTGTTTGGTTACGAGGGGTCTAATTCTGACTGATGCATACTGGTCATTTCTTGCAAGGCATTGAAACTCACTTAATATATCAATTAAACATATATCATTGTGTTGATTTTCTTCAATAACCCTTTTGCATTACAGTTTAGAATGCTGCGTTGTTTTAATATCTTTCTCATGGCCATTCGTATTGAAGTCCTTTCAAAGAAAAAGCTTTCCTGCTTATTATATCTAAACAACGTATGCTGTCAGTTCATCTATTGACATTGCTCTTGAATCTCATTTTCTGTTGCAATTTGAATCTTTCTTTTAATGAATTCAAAATAACATAACCCGTTATTAAATGTGATCATCGGATTCTGGTATTGTTATTCGAAATTCTTGTTTTCTGACGATTTCATATTTTTATTTTGTTGGCTACTCTAAAGGTAAGATTTTGCTCGAGGGACACTCTGAGGAAGGAATATTTTACAGAGGAAACGGTGCCACCGAGTTTCAAACAGTGAGGATTTTCATTTTTCAGTATTACAATTTCATTTGGTTTGTATATGTATAGTATTGGCAGTCAGCTTAGGAACTGCCTGATCTAAAGACATCACAGTTCAACACCATGGTGAAAACCGAAAAAGACATCGCTTTCTAGAACGCCATTTTTTCGAAATGTATGTAGTTTCGTATTGGAGATCCTGATACCGGGTTCATCATTCTTGTAAACCACACAGATAATATACAATAATGATATATTGATGTCCATGGTTTGGGCATCAGGTAAGCAGTGATTTTTCATTGTAGTTTGGTTAATGCTGAAAAAAGTATACTGTAAACAATACCCAATTTCACTTTCGAGTTTGAGAGTTTCTTTGTCGAGTGATGGATTTAAGCCTTTTTTGAATGATCTTTTTTAGATCTATCTCTTGTTGGGGAAAAGCTCTAGATTGGTTATGGTGCGGGCTCTTTGGGTCTACAACTATGGTCTATGGAGTTCCATTTGCTTGAAAGTTCATTTGAAATGAGACTTATGATTTATTTCTTTTTTCTCGTTTTAGTTTTTCTGCTGTCTTTTTTGAAAGGCCAGCATATTATTTATACATGATATATATAAAGTTGGTTGCAAGATGGTAAATAAAAAGTGTAGGGTGGATATTAATCCAAGTCATTTCATAAATTTTTTTGGTTGAACGCCTCAATAAGTGCCTAACTTGTCCCCGAAAATTCCCAAAAATTCTCCATCCACTAACTTTTAAAGTAACATGTAGTTCCTTGAACATTTGAAAAAACGTACTGGTTGAACTTTCAAGGGTAAAAGTAAAAAAACATATCCTGAGATTTCGACTATTTGCAAAATCACTCTTAAGGTGTTTTTTTTTCAAAATCATCCTTGAGGTTTCGGACCGTTTATAAAAACATATTTTTCCATCCATAGTCTGTTAAATGCTGACGTGACAATGGAACAAAATGGTAAAATTTGATTTTGATAAGGGGTAAAATGGTCCAACCACTCCAAAAGTCTACCTAACCCTATTTTTTTCACCTTGGCCGGCGAAACGCCGGCACCGGAATCACGCCGGGAAATTGGGATTCTAGTGGATACAACCTAAATCCCGCCAGGCAAATGTCCCAAATCCTCCGAAAACGCAAGAATTCTGACCAGAATCTCAAACGTCGACCAAAGTCCCAAACCAAATCCCAAAAGTCGGCCCAAAAACCCCCTGTTGGCTCAGATCTTGCGGATTTTGGCACCGGAAAAAATGACGAAAATCGACAGATCTGGCCTCCCCTCTCTATGCCGCCCTCTCAGATCTAGTTTCCCGTCGGAAAAATGACAAGCAGTTCGGCGAGGGAGAGAGAAGTGTTGATTTCAGTTCGGTTTCAGATCGACGGTGATGCATTTGCGGTTTTCTCGGCAAGTGACAAACGGTGGTGGATTTGTGGGTTTCACTGGCATATCTCGTCGAAAAAAGGATGGGGAGGTGATTCCGGCCAGATCTCATTTTTTCCCGCACGACAGATCTCGTTAGTCGGTAATTTTGGTTCTCGCCAAAGACTTGCCAGCGCCAGAGGAAAATGGATTAGGGTTTAGTGTTTGATTAGGGTAAATGGGTATTTGGGTTAGGATTAGGGTTATTGGATAAAATTGTTTTTGCTAACGGTCCGAAACCTTAAGGATGATTTTGTAAAAAAAGAAAAACCTTAGAGGTGATTTTGCAAAAAATCGAAACCTCAAGGAAAGTTTTTGAAGTTTATCCAATTTTTAAAGTAGCATTTCAAGTCCTTTGAACATTGAAAAAAATCAAAAGTTAGCACATACTGGCCACAATTCCAAGGTCACTTATAAAAGGTTAAAGAGGCAACAAATTTTTTTTGGAACAAATTAAGGAATCTAATTATATATTGAACCTATGCAATTTTGTTTTGCCTTTTAGCAATCATTCGAGTGAGCTTTGCTTATTTATCTCTTAAATTAAGGTTTCTATTTGAAATTGCTTTTTAAAGATGCTTCTTGATGCTTCTATTCATAATACACTTATTAATTGGGCGGCCTACGGCCCGGCCCGTCCTTAAAATTGAAAGTTTGGACATGAAATTTTGTTAAAAGCCTAGCCCGATCCTGATCCTGTTTAAGCCCTGTTTCTATAGGATCGGGCTTGGTTATCCATTCTTAAGTCTTTTAAGCCTGACCTTGCTTTGATGAATATTTTTATATATAATTTTTAAGATTTTATGAAGGATTAATTGATATTTTTATCAAATATTTTTTATCAGTTTCTAATATATATTAACAACAATATATAAAAGTTCACTAATTCACAATCTCGTTTTTTTAATAATAATAAAGTTAAAGCTTGTAATTTTTTTGAATTCATATTTAATTTGTTATTTAATTATATAAAGTATAAATAATGGACCGACTAAATTAGGCGGGTTTGGACAAAACCTTCCAATCCTGGCCCTGGCCCTAACCCAGTCCTGTATATTTATAGGAAGGATCGAGTTGGACTTGGATAACATCATTTTCATAAAAGCCCTGAAAAGCCCAACCCTAACTTTGAAAAGCCCGCCCAATTAACAGAATCTAATCCATAAGTACCACATTTTAGTTTTGAAAAAAATGTTTTTCCAGTTCCAATTTATTAGCACGTAAAACCAAAATATATTATTTACAGTTAAAATATTTTATTATAGAAAAAGTTTGTGAAATCAATTTATCAAGATAGTTGTTTTGAAAACAATCTCAAACAGCCTTAATTGGTACATACATTACAAACTTGCATGAAGACGATCACAATCAATATATTGATTTTTAATATACTGAACCTAATTTAACAAAAATTGAACGAAATAATCATATGAATTGAACCCAATAATTATAACCTAAAATTTCAAATAAAAATTAGTACAAATTTTTTGAGTAACGGAAGCATTCAGAAGTTGGGCAAGAATAGAAAGTCCATATTGATATTGATATTGATATTTGCACGGAACCAACACCCGAATCGAATTCAGCCTCTCCTCGTCTCTTCCCTTCCTCTTCTCGTCTCAATCTCCAATCGACTCACCATTTACAGTCATTCATTGCACGGATCTCCTTCTCTCCCCCGAGATCTTTCGATACCCGTGACTGCTTTTCCCTTTTATCTTTCCCCTCTTTTCGCCATTATCCCAATTCCCCTAGGGTTTCGAATTACGCGCCACCCTCTTTCTCCCCCAAGAAAATTGTACCGTCTTCAGGTATGTTGTTCTTCGCGTATTTATTGAATCCATTTTCTTTGTTTGTTTAAGACGGCGTGCTTTGGATATATGGGTCTTTGCTTTTTTGTGCGCTGCTTCTTGTTGTTTTTGTTATGTGATTGCTGTTGATTAGGTTCTGGTGTATGTGAATTTTGCGGGCAGTACGTTGTGATTTTTTGTGGGGTTCCGTGGAGAGTTGTTATATTGATATATGATTCTTTTCTGTGGCATTTTTGAACAGTTTCTGCGTTGTCTGTCATTTTTCATCGCTTATTTCTTGTGGGTTTTGAGAAAAAAGTTCAGCTTGGTTTTTGGTGACTGATTCCATGCATTACAAATTGGAGAAATTTTAGAGCTTTTGGTTACATGCCACCTTGAGTTGGCTATAAGGGTATCTTGGGAGAGAAGAATTTTTTGGATCCCGCGAAAGAGAAAGAGAAACAAAGAACTGTTCATGAAAGAAATTAAGGAGAATAGCTTTTCTACACTTGTTTTACGCTGGTAGGGACTCAAAGATGGTAATTAACTAGGTAGAAGAAAAGGACTTGATGGGATATCTAAGACAGTCGATGTACTTCTGCAAGTGTGGACATATTTAGTGTCCTTTTCAGCGTTTTCTGAAGTATTCAGAGAATGCAATGGAAGATGATAACTGACAGTTTTTAAATTGAAGCCGTTAAAGGATGACAAAACATGAAGTAATTGCTTATGCATGATGAAAAATAAGTTGTTGCATATATTTAGTGGACCAAAGTGACGAGTGTCTGCTGTTTAATTCCTTTTGCTGTTTTACATGTGCTATCGTTTTTTAAAACAATGTGAAGCTGTTACATTGCTGCTAATATGTATTGCTTTTACTACTTTTTTACTGGATATGATGAGGATGAAACCAAATACAGATAGTGAATTAGTGATGCACTCTTGTGTTGTCAGGAGGTGTTTGAGTGAACCAATGGTGCTTCATCTTTCTTTGAAAATTAATTATCACTGTTTATTGTCCTTTTACCTGTGAAGTGTACGAATATCTTTGTGTAACCTATAGACTATTGAGAACTTTTTCTGGGTTTGATCTGGTCAGAAATTTGTGGTCTTGTTCATTCATATGTAACTGGCTTCACATGTTGAAATGGAACAAAATCTATTTGTTGCTTAGTAGAGATCCTTTTACTGTTGTTATTTTCTCATTTTGAATTGCTTTATGAATTGCTATCTTTTCCAATTTTCAGAGTCACAGTTCTTGAATGTACTGGCTGAATAATGAGTTCAAGTATACTGAGCGGGGAGAGAAGGTTTGTAGTGAAGCTTGATCTCTTGTTTCCATACTGTTTTTAGTATCAGCTAGTCTTCTGATAGCTCTTACACTAATTGCAGAATGAAGCATTGTAATGAATTTGATATTTGAAATTTTCTAAACCCTATTTAAGTATTGGAATAAGAGAACAACTCTTTCATAACCTACACCTTTATTCATAGTCATTGTTTTATTCTAGTACTATCTTCGCAAGACCATCAAGTTATAATAAAATTGAAAGGGAATGAATTTATGTATCATTATCTGATGATGACTGGTTGCAGACGGGCTTCTGCAAGAAGAGGCGGCATGACTGTGCTGGGAAAAGTTGCTGTTCCCAAACCCATAAACTTGCCCAGCCAAAGGTATGTATTTTCTTCTGAATGAAATGTGGTTATATTTGTGATGGCACCTTTCCTGGTTCTAAATTTTCTCTGTTGTTCAAGGTTAGAGAATCATGGCCTGGATCCCAATGTTGAAATTGTGCCCAAGTGAGAATTTCAGCTGTTTATCGTCATTTATCTATGTCATTATTTCATATTGAACTTCGTAAATTTTCCTTGTCAATGATTGGTTTGTGTAGGTGATGAATGTTTATTTTGTTTTGTTACTTTCTTCCTTGATTGCTTCTTATACAACAGGGGAACCCATGGTTGGGGAAGTAAATCATCTTCTTCATCATTAAATGCATGGGGCTCACCAAATACAGATGGTGGCACTGGCTCACCAAGTTATCTCAGTGGACGACCCTCATCTGGTGGAGATGGCACTAGGCCTTCAACTGCAGGCAGCGACAGAGCCCGTGATCCAGTCCCAAATGCTTGGGGTTCCAATTCCAGGCCTTCATCATCTTCTGGAGTGCTGACACCTAACCAGACAGCACAAACAGCATTGCGTCCTCGCAGTGCAGACACAAGGCCCGGCAGCTCTCAGTTATCCCGGTTTGCTGAATCTTCATCTGATAACTCTGGAGCATGGGGTGGAAGTGGAACTTCAGAAAAATTGGTAAGGCTGCAATGGCCATAGTAGAAACTTGTGATGGTGTAGATAGCATATAAACAGTAATATTTGTGGAAAGTAAGTACGTTTGGGGAGAAAATGAATCTAATTAGTGCATGAAACTCATGATAGCTCTTTATTTCTTCAAATTCATCATATTTGTAAGTGCAATTTAACACTCCAGCTTTTTGTATTTGATATCTTTCTTTCTTTCTTTCCTTCAAGTGCTTTGCATTGCTCAGACTGAATGAGTGACCTTTTAATTGTAGATAGGGCAATATGAGTTCTTTTTCCTCCCTAGACACATCTCTCTTGCCACCAGTGGTTTTGCCCTATTTGTGCAAAATTTTTTGTATAAAATATGGAAGGTATATGCGCCTATGTTAACCTGTTATGGTTTCTTATTGGAACAAGCTTGCAATTTATATCAGGTTACCTCCAATGAAAAGATATTTGCTTAAAATCTAATTTAATAATAGCCATTTTATCAATCATCATACTTCCAAATTTGAAGTTATTAGAGTCTTTCAACAGTTGTAGGTACTCTTGGTTTTGTTTCTTAATGTTCTTAGCTTCATTTGCTCTAAACATGCAGGCAGGGACATCCTCCAAGAATGATGTATTCTCACTCACCACTGGAGACTTTCCATCTCTTGGTTCAGAAAAAGATTATTCACGAAAGAACATTGAATCTCAAGGTCTTACACTTAAAGAATTCCTTATTAACTATACTGATGTCTTATGCTTTGCTTTTGGGCTCTTTCTGCTGTTATACTTTATTTGTTTGTGATAGCATCTGGAGAACTTGCAGTTTAGGCGTTCTATCACATTACAGAGACTAATTAGTAGCATCTATTAACAGCAATCTTGTGTTTTTATTTTATTTATTTTTTAATTTGGGGGTAATGTTAATAGAAATAGGTCAGTGGATCCATGGAGGAGGATTAAAGTCTATTAATTGGATAATTCCTGTACATGCAGATCATGGCTCTAATGGTCGTCCAGGCTCATCTTCTTCTGGAGTAACGTCAGTGAAAGGGCACACTGTCGATAGTGGAGGTACTGAGTTGCATTGGGCTTCCTCTTACAATAATTGTGTCTTTATGATGATTGGCTGTTATGGCAATATGTTGATTTGGTGACTGGTCTTCTGGTTATTTTGCTTTTCTAGATGATTTTTCTGTAAATGCGAATACTAAGCCTGGAGGCTCCTGGAGAAAAGAGAGTTCTATGCATGTTGAAGATGGAAACAGATCTAATGTAGAGAAGTGGCACTCCGACTCTCGACCATATCCTAATTCAAATGTTCATCATCCTCAGCATTTTGATGCTTGGCATGGTCCTCCTGTCAATAATCATCCAGGTGGCAGTTGGTTTCGAGGACCTCCAGGGGGCCCGCCATTTGGATCCCCAGTTCCTCCTGGCGGGTTCTCCATGGAGCCGTTTCCTTACTTCCACCCACAGATGCCCCCTCCCCTTGCCAATGCACCGCCTGGTCATCCACATAATACTGCCCCTAGAGGGTCCCACCCGAAAAATGGCAACATGTACAGGCCACATATGCACGATCCTTATGTCCGCCCTGGCATGCCTCTTAGACCCGGCTTTTACCCTGGACCTGGACCTTTACCTTATGACTACTATGGTCCTCCTCCCATGGGCTTCTGCAATTCCAATGACCGTGATGTTCCTTTTATGGGGATGCCAATGCGCCCTGGTATATACAACATGTATCCTGGTCATAATGCAGCTGATCCCGACAATTCAATCGAAAGAACTAGTGGATATGGTCCCACCGGTAACTCGATGGGTTCAGAAAAAGGTGAGGCTGTTCATCCTCAGGATGCTCGGGGACCCTACAAAGTTCTTCTGAAGCAGCATGGAAGTTGGGAGGGAAGAGATCGAGAGCATAAATGGGATGAAAATGCTGAAACCAACTCTTCACATTCACTGAACAGGGAGCCTACAAAAAAGTCATCATGGGATAATGGATGGAGAACAAATGATGAGATGGATGCAAGAAAAATGACACATGGTGAAGGAACTTCCAGTGAAGCTGTTGATGATCGAGCAGTGCCTATGAAAGT
>CAOJBJ010966001.1:0-10241 GCA_948291685.1 Euphorbia celastroides | reverse complement strand
ACTAATTTATCCTCCATGTAAAATCTCTTTCTTCTTAAATACTAAGTTATAGTAATATCATTAATATAAAATCTCTCTCCCAATTAATACAAGGGCAAATATGGGAAAAAGTGGTGTAAAATGCATTGATAATTGAACTTGACACTTAAAAAATAACAAAAAGCCAAAAAAAGACACTTAAAAAAATATAGAGGGAGTATAATTTTGTCTGCTGCTTTCCCAGGATTTGGGTACTTAGCTCTTATTAATCATGAAACTGATGCCAATCATACAATCTATGCAAAGGCAATTATTTCATCAGTATCAATAATTTTTTTCAGAGTTCGTTTAGTAAAATCAGCTTAATAACTAACTGCTCAATTTTTTCTTTAAAAAGTACCATTGAACAGGTAAACTACAAATCTGATCAAACCAAATTGGGCTTTTCTTTTGCTGTTTTCTAGTGGCTCTAAGAACAAATGTGTAAGAATGAGCAGAGGTGTGCAACCTTCTATCTAGTGGCTGTGTTGGCAGTATCCACCTCACTTTCTCTGCCCATATACACAGAAAATTGACAGCCAGGATATGCTGTGTTCTATTATGATTAGCTGCTTCATTCATGAAAGTGAAACATTTCTAGTGTGCTACTTGTCTTGAGTCTCTTGACAGGTCTTGTCATTGTATGACACATTTGTATATGATATTTGTTAGTGTTTTGCTCTCATTTCCGTTTTATTTTTCCTTTCCACTCCCATTTGAGTAATAGGTTTTGGGTTCCAAGGCTTACCTTTTATTGTTGATTGATTGTACAGTACACTGATGAAAGTGGACAGAGACATCATGTCTGGCAAACATCATGGGCTATCAGCACTCGTTTTGTTGGTGGTATTATCATGACACATGGAGATGATGCAGGCCTAATGCTTCCCCCAAAATTGGCACCAATACAGGTACTATTGAATTCCATAACGCTTGTAAGTTCCTTCGACCTGTTCAAATGTTTCATTTTATATATGCATTGGATCCTCGTAGGTAGTAATTGTGCCAATTTGGAAGAAGGAAAAGGAGAAACCTGCGGTTCTTAATGCTGCATCTTCTGTCAAAGAAGTGCTGCTGTCTGCTGGTTTGAAAGTTAAACTGGATGGCTCAGATCAAAGAACACCCGGATGGAAATTCAACTTCTGGGAGATGAAGGTCAGTCCACTTTCCTAAGTTAATTGTGCGTATTGATTAATTTTTGGATCCCATAAAATAATCGTCTCTCACAGAGATGAATCAAATAGGTTTAATGTAATTGACCTGTTTTATGTGCTGACCTGTTCTGGTGTTTATTTGATTGTAGAATGTTTTTTTTTAATTATCCTAATTCATTATTATACTATAAAAACATTGTTTGCAGGAATGATATTGTACGTTATTTTATAGGGAGTTCCTCTGAGGATTGAAATCGGCCCTCGGGATGTTGCAAGTGGAAGTGTGGTTGTATCCAGGAGAGACATTCCAGGAAAGGAAGGAAAAGTATTTGGAATATCAATGGAGCCTTCTATTTTAGAACCTTATGTGAAGGAGAAATTGGATGAGATTCAGTCGTCCCTTTTAAGCAGAGCAATATTGTTTCGGGATAGGTGTGTTTTCTTTCTTGCTTTAGCATCTACATTTCTTAAAAAATCAGCTTTGCTGATTAAGTCTCATGTCTTGCTATAAAATAACCTTGCCAAACTGGGCTGTAACCAAAAACATTGCCAAACAACAAGTTTTTGACTAGTGATAGGATTTCTCAAACAGATTTCTCAACCTAGGGGAATTTACATTCTATTTTTGGAAAGACAGTGCTATAATGATTTGGAATTTAGGAATTACTGGGATGATAATTGTATATTTTGCATAGTTGAGAGGAGAATGCTGCCATTATGAAAGCTAATCTTTCGTTTAATTTCTAACAATTTCTTACTAGTTACAAACGTTCACTTTTTGTTTGCAGTAATATTGTGGATGTGAGCTCATATGATGAACTTAAAACTGCAATATCCCTTGGCAAATGGGCAAGGGGTCCTTGGTCAGCTAGGTAGGTCGTGTTTTTCGATCTTTTTGACTATGACTAAAAGCAAGACATAATTGCAGTACGATGTGGACTTTTCTAATTGCTATTTTGGTGCCGTGATTATTGTTTCTAGTGGTGCTGATGAGTTAAGGGTCAAAGAGGAAACAGGAGCAACTATCAGGTGCTTTCCTTTCGAACAACCTCAAGGCGATAAAACATGTCTGATGACCGGTAAACCAGCACAAGAAGTTGCGATTTTCGCTAAATCTTACTGAAGTGTCATTTAGTATCTTTTTTAAACGGCGTATTTAATCAAAGTAAGTTCGCTGTGCTTATCCAAGTTCATAAAAACTGGCTGAGCTGAATTGCTTTCCTCTGTGTAATATTTAAGATTAGGCATCGTGCCATGGACCACCGAGCATAGATTTCTCTAGTTAATTTGGTTTTCTATTTTTTGTCATACGTGTAACAGTTATATCTTCCAACAACAATAATCAAATTTTCTGTTTTAGGGGAATGATGTACTTGTGGATGAAACTTGGGCTTTATTCTTTTCAACTGAATGTGTCACATATAGCAGGAAGAAGTATCAAGAGTTATTTTCCTGAGTAGTTTGCGATTTGTGATTTACTTGTTTTGCAGTTTTATTGTTTGCATTAGTTCTGTTGAGTCAAGTAGTACCCTGGACACGTGGCATCCTGTAGTCCAAGTGTTCAATAGAGGATTCTAGCCAAGTATACAAGTTGACAGTTGTTTATAAGCTGGAGATGTAACGAACTAAGGCATCTAATAACAGAATTCTCAAGAGTTTTCCCTCCTTACTTCTCTCTATTCTCTCTCTTCTTTCTCAGTTTCGATTAACCCTAATTCTCTCCTAAGTTCGATCGTTCAAGTCAGGTCGCTACCTGACAATTTAGTATCAGAGCAGCGATTCTCCGGTGACGTTTGAATCTCCGATCAAATTCTGATGGCAGCGAAAAAGGTAGAGAATCTGGAAAATACGATTGAGGCGATCACAATAAGGATGAACGATGCAGATAAAAGATTTGATGACTTCATGAAACAGCAGCAAGAATTTCAGAAACAGCAGCAAGAATCTCAGAAACAACAGCAGGAATTTCAGGGACAATAGCAAGAAACCAATCAACAGGTGACTAATATGCTTTCTGATCTAGTTAAGCAGTTGCAATCAAAGATTCCAGATCTGATCGCAACGAACAGGTACATTTCAATCAATTCACTCAATCTCAAGCTAGTTCCTCATCCCATTCGATTCCTTTCGAAAACTTGAAACCATCTTTAACTCCAATTCCTCCATCCATAAACCCTGATTTCGCCTCTAATTTTGTATCCACTCCACCCACACACCCTAATTTCAGTTTCACTTCTGTAACCACTCCACCCATACATCCTAATTTCAATTTCACTCCAGTCGAAAACTCTAAAACTACCGCCTATAGGGGAGGATCTAGTTCTTTTCGCAGTCCTCTTCATTTTAACCATCCCGATTTTTACCAGGAAGAATTCCAGAGGAATAAAACTCCTTATTTCAGCAAGTTATTACCTAAATGCGAGCTGTCACATTTCGATGGTGATGGAGTTGAGTTGTGGGTGAATAAGTGTAGAAAATACTTTCAGCTCTTTAAGTTGAAGAGCAGAGGAAGGTGGAACTGGTGGGACTGTATATGGAAGGAAGAGCAAAAAAGTGGTACAAGAACTGGTGGCCACTGCATCCATGGATCGATTGGGAAGGTTTTGCAGAGGAAGTGGTGAAAAGATTTCGAGAAGCGAGTGTGGGAGAAGTGGTAGAGCAATTTGGCAAGCTGAGCCAAAATTCCTTTGATGTGGAGTATCAAGAAAGGTTTGAAGACCTTAAACTCTTGTTGAAAAAAGATTACCCTGAGCTTTCAGAGTCCTATTATGTCAGGAGTTTTGTTGCAGGGCTTAAGCCGGAATTAAAGTCAGCATTGCGGATTTATAACCCCACTGATCTATTTTACCATTAAACAGGCCTTATTGCAAGAGCAGTTAATGAAGGATATGATGGAAGCTCTTCCACCCAAAACCCAATTCTTTACAAAAACCATGGGTTGCTAGTAGTCCTACTATTAAGAGCTATAATCATGCTTCCGCCAAGGTTGCCGACCCCAAACCTTTACCAAATAATACCCAAACAACCTTCAAAAGAACCCCGAGATTGTGTTGGAAGTGTGGGGATAAGTATCAACCCGGGCATCAATGTAAGAAACTCTTAGCTATAGAAGGGGAGGAGGAAGATGGAGAAGTTGAGAGGGAGGTTGCAGCCGAGAAGATTGCAGTTGAGGAAATGGAGGAGGAGATCCAAGTCTCCATTAATGCACTTGAACAGGGTGTGGCTGCTACTACCATGAAATTAAAAGGTACTCTGAATAGGAAACCCATTATGATTCTTATTGACAGCGAGAGCACTCACAGCTTCTTGGATTCCAAGATAGCTCGAGATTCCAAAGTTCCTTTAATCCAAATCTCTCCCGTTCCGGTAACCGTAGCTGATGGAAGACAAATATCGGTGACTCATAAGTGCAACAATTGTGTTTGGAGTATGCAGAACACTAGATTCTCTTTTACTCTACGCATCTTAGAGTTGGGAGACTATGACATGATCTTGAGAGTGGATTGGATGAGAAGCCATAGCCCGGTAACTTTTGATTTTGAGAAACACCGGCTCTTAATTTGCAAGGAAGTGACAGAGATGGAGTTACGAGGGATGCAAGAGGAGATGGCTCTGAAGTTGATTAGCTTAAAGTCAGTGAATAAGCTAGTGCATAAGGGGTGGAAATGAGTAACCTCGAAACTCTTTTTGATGATTTCAGTCACTCAACCTTTTGACCAATCTCCAAACCCATCACCGACCCAAACACCTTAACCTTTGACCCACTTACTAACCAAATACAGCCACTTGTTTCAGCCCCCTACCAAGTTACCTCCCCAAAGAACCCATGACCACAGTATTCCTTTGAAACCAGGAACCACCCCTATTAATGTTAGACCTTATCGATATTCATTTCAGCAGAAAAATGAAATCGGGAGGTTGGTGCAAGAGATGTTGAAGGAAGGGATAATTCGGCCCGGCCATAGCCCATATGCCTCCCCTGTTTTACTGGTGAAAAAGAAGGATGGCACTTGACAGTTTTGTGTGGATTTTCATGAGCTGAAAAAAGTCACAGTGAAAGGCAAGTTTCCTATACTGGTGATACAAGAACTAATTGATGAATTACACGGGGCTGTTTAGTTTTCGAAGCTAGACTTACGTTCTGGTTACCACCAAATCAGAATGAACGAGGGGGATATTCCAAAAACTGCTTGTTGCACCCATTCGGGTCATTTCGAGTTTATAGTGATGTCGTTTGGCCTCACAAATGCTCCAACAACTTTCCCATCTCTCATGAACTCCATTTTTGTGCCTTATCTAAGAAAATTCGTCCTTGTTTTCTTTAATGACATCTTGATTTACAGCTCCACTATGGAGTCACATCTTCGGCATTTAGAAATCGTTTTCCAGCTGTTAGAGGAGCATCAATTGTTGGTGAAGTAGTCTAAGTGTGAGTTTGGGGTGAGAAAAGTAGCCTATTTGGGTCACATCATTTCAGCAGATGGTGTTGCAACCGACCTAGAGAAAATTGCTGCCATGGTCAATTGGCCTTTTCCTAAAACCTTTAAGGGCTTACGAGGTTTTTTTGGGACTCACGGGTTACTACCGTCGATTCATTCGAGGTTATGGCATGATTTGCCAGCCCTTGACTGAAATGTTGAAGAAAGATCAGTTTATTTGGACTGAGGATGCCAAGGAGGCTTTCTCTAAACTTAAGCGGATTATGACCGAAGCACCGGTATTGGCTCTGCCAAACTTTGCTAAGCCCTTTGTAGTGGAGTGTGATGCAAGTGGAGGTGGGGTTGGTGCAGTTTTGATGCAAGAGCAACAACCCATTTGTTTTCTGTCCAAATCCCTTTGTCTCTGCAATCAAGCTAAGTCTGCTTATGAAAGAGAGCTTTTGGCTTTACTTCAGGCAGTTTCTACATGGCGGCAATACTTAGAAGTGGCACCTGTTATCATTCGGACTGATCATCAAAGTCTGAAATTTTTGCTGGAGCAGCGGCTGCACACTACCTTACAGCAAAGGGGAATTGCTAAGCTTCTTGGGTTGCAATACACTACTGTGTATAAGAAGGGGGCTGATAATCAGGTAGCTGATGCTCTGTCTCGCCGTGACAATGAGGACAGTCAGGTTGTACTGTCATTCCTACTTGGCTATCTGAAGTTCAGAATTCTTATGCTAAAGGATTCAGTATCCACTCAATTGTTACAAGAGTTGTTGTTGCACCCTTCTGGTTTGGGACGGTATAGCATTAAATGTGGTATATTGCACTATAAAAACCGCATTTACATTGAAGATTGTGTGGAGTTGAAGGAACGCTTACTCCGCTCTTGTCATGACTCCTTGGGGTGGTCATTCGACAGTTCAGTGTACTTTGACTAGGCTGCAGAGCCATTTCTACTGGCCTAAAATGGTGGACATGGTGACCAAGTGGGTAGTTAATTGTGAAGTTTGTCTCCGGTGCAAAGCTGAGCATTGTGCATTACCTGGTTTGTTGCAGCCTTTGCCCATTCCAAATGGAGTTTGGCAGGATATTTCTCTGGATTTTATTGAGAAATTACCCCGTTCGAGTGGTTGACAGTGGATCGCTTTACCAAATATGGTCACTTCATTCCGCTATCACATCCTTTTACTGCTGCAATTGTAGCAAAGGCTTTTATGGATCAAATTGTGAAGTTGCATGGTTTGCCCCGTATCATCCTTTCAGATAGGGATCAAATGTTTACAGGAGTGTTTTGGAAGGAGTTGATGACTCAATTGAGTTCTAAGTTAGTTTATAGCAATGCTTACCACCCTCAAACCGATGGCCAAACTGAGCGACTCAATCAATGCTTGGAATCATTTCTTCGTAGCATGTGTTTCCTTTCCCCCAAGCATTGGGCCTCTTGGTTGTCCTTGGCCGAATTTTGGTATAGTTGTACCAATCAAGATGTCTCCCTTTGAAGCTCTATATGGGCAGAAAACCCAAATGCCTGGTCTCTTCCAAGGCGATACTACAGTGGCTGTTGTGGAAGATATGCTACGGGTAAGGGAGGAGATGAATGTGGCTTTGAAGGAGGTTTTAGCCAAAGCTCAGAATCGAATGAAGCAGTATGCAGATGCTCATCGCAGTGATCGGGAATTTCAAGTTGGTGACTGGGTTTTTCTTCGATTACAGCCTTATCGGCAACAGTCGATGGCCTTTCGAGCTTCTAAAAAACTTAGTCACGTTATTATGGTCCCTTTCAAGTGGAAGCGTGGATTGGAAAGGTGGCATACCAATTGAAACTTCCTGCGGAATCACGAGTGCATCCTGTTTTTCATGTGTCTTTGCTAAAACATAAGCCGGATTCTACAAGACCCACATTGACCACAGTGTATTTCCCTTCAGCCTAGCAAAGTGATCAATGACAGACATGGTGATATTCAGGGCAGAACTGTACATCAGCTGCTGGTTCAATGGAAAGGGTTGCCGAGCATCGATGCGACATAGGAGGATGAGTCAGTTTTCAGTAGACAATTTCCTGATTTCTACCATTCTTGGGGTCACGAATGTGCTCATGGGGGAGGAAATGTCACATATAGCAGGAAGAAGAAGTAGCAAGGGTTATTTTTCTGAGTAGTTTGCGATTTACTTGTTTTGGAGTTTTATTGTTTGCATTAGTTCTGTTGAGTTAGTAGTACCCTCGACACGTGGCATCCTGTAGTCCAAGTGTTCAATAGAGGATTCTAGTCAAGTATACAAGTTGACAGCTGTTTATAAGCTAGAGATGTAACGAACTAAAGCATTTAATAACAGAATTCTCAAGAGTTTTCCCTCCTCTCTATTCTCTCTCTTCTTTCTCATTTTCGGTTAACCCTAATTCTCTCCTAAATTCGATCGGTCGTGACCTGACAGAATGGTAATGGTAAAATAAGTACTAAACTGAATTAATATTTATTGGATAAGTATTGAATTGAACTTAATTGTAGCTTATTGAATAAATATTGGAAAAAGCCTTAATCCATTTTCTTTCTAACCTCTGTATGTAGTATTTATGTTACCCTTCTAAAAAGACACCACAGTCAATAACAAATGGCTACATTACATTCAATCGCAACGAGCAACTCGATTTCCCATTCCAGCAATTATTATATTAGCATAATCACATTTAAGGCTCTTGTATCTAAGAAGAGATTTACATCCATTGCCCACGGGTCCACTGTTTCGTTAAGAACAAAACGAAACAAATCTTAGAACTTGAAAAGGCTTACATGAACTTCAAAACCATCTGGCCAAAAGCGATGCCAAGAAAAGTGGCGATGGCAATCCCGAAAATGCCAGCAAGGATGCCCGGAACAACCAATGAATGCCACCCTTTAGCCGTAGCCATCCCACAAGCTGTTGTGGGGCCTCCAACATTAGCGTTCGAAGCTATTAACAACAGTTTCTGGTCGAACCGAAGCAGTTTTCCTAGCCCAAGAATCACCACCAGATGGATGGCTATCTGGAGAGAAGCAAACACGAAAATGCTGGGCGCGGTTTTGATCACGCTCCATATGTTCCCACTCGCTCCCACCACCGCGAAAAACACCTGCATGACTTTTCAAAGATGTTATTTTTTTGTCCAATTAGAAGTTGACACGTGGAATTTCATGGTTTGGAGGCTCTATTTAGATTAGTTCAAAGGGTCAAGAGACTATTAGAGACAAGTTTAGGGGCGAGAAACTTTTGAAAGTTCAGGTCAGAGAAGAAATGCGTTACAACTGAATAGCGTAGGGACGAAAACGGTTACAAATTGCGTATCTTAAACACCATAGTGGGTAATGTGTATAGCATAGGGATCAAATGGGTACACCAGTAATACAACGGGATCTAAAAAGTTATTTTTCCCCAGTTGAGAGGCTTGCTTTTTATATCTTGTTAGAACTATCATCGAATAGAGAAGTTCGAATTAAGCTCACCTGCATTAGTATCAATGCTAGAGCCTCCCCAGATGGAGCAAGGTGATTGAATTGTTGAGGAAATGCAGTAGCTAAGACAACGACAATGGCCGTCACAGCTGGTAGAATACCGCCTTGTACCCCTAAATATTTTGTGAGAAGCGAACCGGCCTTGCAGATAGCAAACGACACTGCAAGGGCAGTACCGATCTGAAGTACAGGAAGCTTATTTCCCTGCTCAGTCCCACTTTCCGTTCCAGCATCTGCAAATAGCCAATGCCTCAAAATCACAAACACCTTATAACAGTTACACGTAACAAATGAATGATCGAAACAGAAACATAGTATCTTTGACCAAAATATCTTTACCTACTTGCACTTGGCCCAAATAGCCTACATTTTTTCTCAACTTTTAATTGTTCCTCGTGACCTCTTTAACTGGACAAAAGTGCACCAGTTTGCCATCTCAAGGTCACATGTCGGCTTCAAAAGACAAAATCATGAAAACGAAATCTTTGAAAGTCAACACGCACAACCAGAAGTTGACACGTGACATTCAAGCGGTAATCTAAGGGAGAAGTAGGCATAGTTGTTAAGGGCGCAAGGCGCACTGAGGTGCTAGGGGGTTGATTATGTCGAGGCGCGCGCCCGACGAACTTGAGGCGCATAATAAAAAAAGGAACTAGTATATTATTAGGTGCGATAATTAACAAATCTGGAACATAACAAATGATAAAGACATAGTCCATCAAAGTTTAGGCAACATAACAACAATATGACATGTAAAGAAACTGCGAGAGGAGAGGGTACTGCGTAAATAAAAACTGAAAAAGACAAAATAAATGATTGTGATGAACTAAATTTAGACTAGTTTGTGCACCCACTTAAAAATAATTTTATTTTAATGTTTTGAATTATAATTTTTCACTTGTAACTTGCATATGATTAAAGCATTATGAATAAATTGGTAGGAATTTGTATCCCCTTCTTTTATATGTATATGCAATGTAATAGTTTTCAAAATATTTCGTTTTCCATTTTCGTGTGACTTTTTACCCAAATCAATCTGAAAGTAATTTTCAACTTACTAGTCATTAATTCTTTTCACACTTAATTTATATCATTCAGTGCGTCGATAAATTACTTGTGTATCATTTGCAATTTAGTTATGTATATTCACCAAT
>CAOJBJ010965374.1:0-10614 GCA_948291685.1 Euphorbia celastroides | reverse complement strand
CCTTGTTCTCTTTCGGTAGAGCCAATAAAATGTCAAACAAATGAAAAATCATAGTTTTGAGGGTCCAAACCTAATGGAGCATTAAGGTTTGAGTTTCATAGTTAGATCCTTGCTTTTCCTAATAAACAATTATCTTTATCGAGCACATCTAAAATTTTTATATACATAAACCACTATATAAGGTTGTAATATTACAATTTATTGCTGTTTTTTTTAATCAAAACGTATATATTCTGAATGCAACTAATATTTATGAGTACCTTAATTTATGAAAATAATAAGAGTTAATAAAAAGAAAATGAAAAAAATAGTAAAACGGAGATTGAACCCGACGTGAATCGAACACGCAACCTTCTGATCTGGAGTCAGACGCGCTACCATTGCGCCACGGATCCACTTGTGTCTACTTTGAAGAAAATATATTTAGTATCTCTTTGCAACTGAAATTGCTGCTGTTAATCCTAATGGCTTCTCACTGTCTACTGAAGTGGAATCCTTTGAATAAATTGGTCCAGGTCTTGGCGAGAGATATTTTTTGGTTGATTCAGTGAAAATATACAGGTTGTTTTTGTTGTTTTGCATTCTAAAGTTTCCATCTTTTTGCTCTGAGTTATTAGCTGAGCTCAAATTTGATTAATGGTGGTTGTCTTACAGAGTGTTATGGTGATTTTTAGTGTTATCACTTGACCAAACTGGTTTAGAACTTGAAATGTTTTGGATTTCATCAATTTTGATTGAGATAATGGATAAATTGAACGACAAATTTGGTTGAGTTATATGTGTTTGATGCTGTTAAGAGGCGAAAGTTTCGAGCTTTGTGTTGCCTTTTCCCAGATTTGTCTGGTATTTTGGTAGATGTTGCTGCTATATACAAGAACAGAAACTCGGAAAATTCCACTCAAAACATTATCTGAATGAACTAAATGTACTATAATCAAATAAATTATTGTACTATCATGCAAAATGAAGAAAAAAAATGGAGAATAGGTGTCTCGACACGAGATATTAATTCTCAATTTAATCACAACAGCAAAAATTTCTAAACATAAGTTGGATGAGATCTCGAGCAGCTCAAACTGCTCGAAAGACACCTTATTCATGCTTAGCAGCCTCGATTCGCCTAGCTCCGACAGCGAAGAACTCGGTAATGACCTCGAGAGGCATGCCTTTGGTTTCCGGGACCTTCAAGAACACGAACACCCACGAAATGGAACACATGACAGCAAAGATGACACAAATGCCCTCCAACCCGATTGCAGTCAGCAGAACCGGTACTGCATAGGTAACAATGATGTCACAGAACCAGTAGAAAAGGGCACAAATGGCAATGCAGAGGCCTCGAACCCGTGTAGGAAAGATTTCAGAACATAGGATGTTCGGGATTGGGCCGTAAGCCATCACGAAACAGCAGAAGTAGACCACAACGCAAGTTGTTGAAACTGCTGCATTGGCAACCGAACCTAAGTCCAAAGCTATGCCGATAATTAGAATCACAAGAGATGCAACAAGAATGGGGATTGTGGTGAGCAGAAGAGTCCTGTGGCAAACGAAAACCGGGTTAAAGATTTGAACTTTTTCATTCCAAAGAAAGTAAAACTCAATGATGGAAAGATAAACTACCTTCTGCCTGATATATCCATAAGCCTCATGCCTAAAGCTATGCAAGGAAGCATCAGAAATGTAGTCAGTAAACTAAGAAGGAACGAAGCGGACTCTGTCCCGAGCCCGAGATTCACTAGAAGAACTTCGACACCCGCCTGTTCGAGAATCTGAGGAGTGTAGTAGAGGATGCCTCCAATACCTGAAAACTGCAAAATCATCATTAAGATCAGAGCTTTACTTGTATTTCCAATCTAATGGGAAGCATAAATGGCTAACCTGCTGAAGAAGCTGAATCCCAATCCCGACAACCAAAGCACGCTTGACCCCAGGATCGAGCAGAGCAGCCCAAACTGGCCCTTTTTTGGCAGTTTCAGCAGGGTGAAACATTGCAGGCCCAACAGGATGCTGATCCACCAGCTCTTTAGAATAAAGAGCCGGCTGACTCACAAGAGCCGCTGCCTGAATATACTCACTTTCCGCCGGAACATCAACGCCGGAAATCGAGATAAGTGACCCCCGGCGGGACCCGGAGGCCCCTTCGTGCAAATAAACCCTCTTGAATCCCCCTTCCTTCTTTCCATCCTCGCCTTCTCTTTCAGACCATTTCCAGGCCAACTGCCACCCCCCGCCAATTCCAGTACTGCCAACAGCATCACCGGTGCCTTGCATTAGGCTGCTGTGCCTTCTCATGCTCATCATGCTGCCATGGCTTGGAGGGGGCGGCATGTCTTTTTCCATGCTCGTGGTCTGCCTCGAAATCAATGGACTGTGCAAATTGTCATCCGAGTCCCCTCTGTCTGAATGGTAATCATCGCCTTCTCTTTGTAGGCTCTCTTCGTCCCAGTTCTCATGCTTATCGTGGGGCCCGGCGGTGCTGAACATGCTCCCAAAGTTGGGGAGAAGCATGCTTCGCATGCTTGCGGAGTCTGGAAGCTTCTCATGGACGCTGCCAAAAAGGGTGACCAGAGGGTCAATGAGGGGCATGCTTTGGTTGACCATGGTCCCTTGGCGGGATACAAGGCCTAGAGAGCTTTGACCGGTGACCGGCTTTGCCACCCATGATAGGCCAGCTTCTGGACCGTATAGTCTGATTTTGTCTTTTTCTGAAGTGGGTTCGTGGCCTTCGTCTAGTTCGTCTGGTGGGCCTATTATGTACTCTTCTATGGATGTTTCGCCCCCAATACCGAGACCTTCAACAAGTAATGCCATTTCACCTGTCACCATGGAAGATCAGGCTCTATTAGAGTGTACACTTAATGAAAGATCGAAAAAGTTTCTTCGAAATACGGGAAGAAAAAAACAGAAATAAACCTGAAACGTCTTCCCGCCCTCGCAATCTCTGGAGAACCTGCTTTGCCTCGAGCATTCTCCCTTTACTGACAAGCCATCGAGGCGATTCGGGCAAATAAAAAACCGTTAGAGCAAAATATAGCAAAGAGGGTATAGATAGAACTCCCAGCATCACCCTCCAACTAGGTGCGGGAGCCAATGACATTAGAAAAATCATAATGTATGACAAAAACATGCCACCCGAACCGGTGAATTGAGGCAAGGTGTTCAATGTGCCCCTTATATCTGATGGGGCAATTTCAGAGATATAGACTGGAACAAGTGTAACGGCTAAACCAATGGCAAATCCATCTAATAGCCTTGCAATGCACAGGATGTATACATTTGGCGACCAAAACATGATCAAACCGGCTATGAAGTAAAGAACTGATGAGATTATTAACATTGGACGCCTCCCGAGCCAATCTGATATTGCCCCTGAGCATGTTGTGATCGCTGTGGCTCCAATGAGTGACATTGCCACCACGAGGCCTTCTACTGTAGTTTGCAAGCCGAGGTCTTTCTTTATGTAGACAATGCCCGCTGAAAGCATAGAAAGAAAATTGCATCGATTCAGTAGTTCAACACCAAGATCCAATCTTTTGCACTTAAGACACGGTTCTAGCATATAATAAGAGACGATTCTGATGCATCTCAACAGAAATTGAATCACTAACATGAATAATATATACATTTCAAGTCCCAAATGCTGAGTATGTTCGCATAAAGGTTGAGATCTTTTCTATGTAAACAATGCTCAACGAAATCATAGAAAAAATGACTTGACACAAAGATTCAATCTTTTGCTCAAGAGACACATTCCAAGCAAACAATTGAAGACGAAACCGATGTACCTTGATGAATTTTGAATCACTATTGCCTATATGGTATACATTTTAAGACTCGAATAACAGCATACTATACCAAACAATTTGAGATATTATAATGTAAGCAGGGCCCGATTGAAGTTACAGAAACAAAATCGTATTCGTTCGATAAGTAGATACCAAGATTTAATCCTTTTCACTAGAAACACGGCCTAAGCAAATAGCAAACATGAGATCAATGTACCGAATCAAAAGCAGATCACTGTCACCAATATTGTACACTTTTCTAAGCATCAGATGGATGATTTAGACAGAGTTTGAGAGCAATTACCAGCAATGGTAGCATTATCCCATCCCTGTAAAAAGCTTCCAATGCAAGCAGCAATAGCCACAAACACTGCTCCTTTCATCTTCAATTAGTGACCTGAACCCGCAAATTAGAACTAACCTGAAAAGCAACATAAACCACTTCAGATCTAATGCAATAGTCTCTTAAACTGACAACAAAACCCCAAATCAACATCAGAAACTATAAAAGAAAAGGAGATCTCACTCACCTCTAGATAGTGAACTAAGAGCAACAAGATTTAGAGAAAGAGGGCAACTGATTCCATCACAAGATTTGGGTTTTTGTATAAAAGGGAGAAGCAACTGGTAGTATGATGGACTGGCCCCTTTGTAAAGGAATCTTCAAGCACAAACTACTGAGAGAATATTCATATTCAGATTAGAAAAGGGGAGAAGCTTTTAAGTAGAAAGATTGAAACTTTGCTCTGTGAACCGGCTTTGCTGATTAAAAATGGGATCTTTTTACCCCCAACAACCATTCAAACTGTCATATTGGCCCAGATTAAGGTGCAAATTGAAAACCCACAAGACAAAATTTCTCAATCATGGCAGATCACAACTGTTCACAGCAAATTGCTTAAAAGAGTTTTAAAAATGTTGGTAATAATAAAAAAAAAATTGAAGATGGAAACTACTGGCCATAAACTTGCAGAAAAGGACCAACCAAGCAATCATGTACGGATATGATTTTTTGTATTTGTTTTTCAATATTTTTGTGTTTTTGTTTAGGTTTCTACTAATCTACTGATTACTGCAATAATTGAAGAAGGTGTGAGAAGCTCATAGGTCTCTTACCTGTATTTATCTTTCTGTAAGAATCCGACATCTACCTTTTTTTCTTTGTTGAAAAGGAATTTATTTTCTTAAATAGGAAAAATATATATTGTGGGGTTTCCCAAATATGTCATCAAATTTCTTATGTTTAGCTAGATATTTTGTTGTCCTTGTCCAATTATCATGATATTTTTTATTTTCTATTTCTATATAAAAATTGGAATTTTCTGTACCATTTGTAAAGAAAATTTCTCTATTCAGAAATTTCTTGTAATTGCATCTGCTGGTCAAATGATAGGAGTATTTGCATCCACTTCTGACCCTAATTTAATTTCAAAACTTTCATGATAACGAAATTTAGTTTTTGGATTATTATTCACTTTTGGCAACATTTCTGAAATATATATATAGTTAATTGATTACTTTGCTTTCAACAAAACACATTATAAGAATACCAAATTTAACGCTTATTAAGAGGCAAGTCTACATATTAAAAAATAATTATGAGTTACAGGAGCAAACAAACATGAACTACCAATTGGTTTCTTTATCAAATAGTTCATTCACTGATTTAGATGAAGATGACTAGAATCGAACCTTGATTCATTAAAAAAAATCTATTTTTTCAAAAAGGGTAAATTTTAATAGAAAAAACATGTTAACATACCAAAAAGGATTAGGTGAAAAAATGTGACTAGGATTAATGTGTAAGAAAGAGACCATTAGCTATAAAAATGGCACATGACTTAGATTGGTAGTTTGTCATCTTGTTCAAGTAAATCAGACCGTTTTCATGATTTTCATGTTACTTCACGTTTTTGCTCCTTCAATAATGCACATTGCTTACAACTCTTGTGATATCATTCTATTCAAATTCATATTCCCTTTCGTCCTTTCCGGTTATTTACTAGCAACCATAGTGCTACAAAAATCGATCCAATATCTGCTTCTTTTTGCCTTCGGCTTGTGTAGGTCACATAATATTAACACTGAGCCAAATATTACTTATTTAGGGAGCAAAATAAAAATGAACTTCATAAAAGAAAAGCTCGTGTTTTAACTACACCAAACTCAAAACCTGATTTTTACAAAACCCGATCATGGGACAGAAGCCAGTTTCCAAAGGCAAACAATCATAAGTAAACAGGATCGGGAAACCAACTAACGAAAATCTCACAACAAAGGGTCATTTGTCTTTACAGGTTTTCTTCTGGTATTTACCTCTTTCTCTTAGACCCGGATGATTCGCCTCTTCCACGTCCTCTGCCAGCTGGCTTCTTTTCTGCAGAAGCTGACCCGGTTTTTCCTCGTCCTCTTGCTGTTGTCTTTGTGCCATTTGACTTCAGTTCCATCTCTACTTTCATTCCTGCAAAATGTGGCCATACATTCAAGTAACTAACAGGCAAAAACTCGGTTATAGGTTCACATTTCAGCTAACAGAAACTGAAGACACCTTTTGATTTCAAACTATCGAGTTCAGACTGCAGCTTATCAGCGTCACCAGCTCCTCCTGAAACACGAGCAAAATCTAACCAAACATATAGCAGTGCCTCCATAATTGCTTAAGGTCTACCAAGAATCCACACTATCAAGCTAAATTATTTACCCGTATCTTCTGAGTCTGAGTTTTCTTCGTCCGAGTTTTCTACCATTGCATCATCATTTTCTTCTGGTAACCCAACATCAACTGGTTCCAACATTGCTGCAATTCGTTTCGTAGGAGCTCTTTTCACGCCGGGAAGCGAGACTAAATCTGCTGATTTTATCATCCTTGAGCTTCCCTTGTATGCTCGGGTCAGAGCAGCTTTCACAGCAGATGGAATTCCTTCCATGGGGTTTGGATGCCCCTGATGATTAAACCAAACAAAGCATTCATATATTTTAAATACAATGATTTCGTGAATAAAATAGGGGGTTTTGTGTAAGGATAAAGAATGACCTGGAATTTTGATAGCTCTAGAATTGCATCAGTGTCTTCCTGACTTATCGAGTAAGTGTTCATGAACTCCACGACCTTCTCAACAGCCTCATCCTAACAACCGTTTCACAACATAGTACAGATTGTGGATTACTTCCCGAAATGACTGATAGTTCATTTAAAATCGAATATGAATCATATACTGAAGCAATTCACACTCTATTAAGGATGAAAAGGTGTTAACAAAACCTTGGGCAGCAACCGAAGAGGATCAGTTAATTGCTTCATAAGTAGAGTATTATAATCAAGTCGAAGAGCCTCCCTGTAAGATTTTCAACAGAATCAGGCCTAAGTAAATTATAAGGATAAACAACATCACCACTGTAGAAAACAATACTTAAATAATTAAGGCCACAACACACATTATTTGTTCTCAACAGAGCTAAAAATTCGCATAAACAATGAAAAGCACACACCAGATAAGTGGGAGAGTAGCATCTAATTCTACTGCATCTTGACCTGGTCAACCAACATGACCAGAATACCAAATGATGTTTCGGATGTAATAGAGTTACCTGCTCAAATTAGATCCACGAGATGCAAGAAGATGAAGGTGTAAATCTTCCAAAAGCCTGTAATTTTTGCCCATAGTTGAATTCTTCCCAAGCCAGCCACCAAATCTGTTAAAATTTCTTTCTCCCTGAAAAAGCAGCCATAAAAAGTTATCAAACAGATTTCAACGGAAAAAGAATGTCGAAGTGATAAAAGTACTGGTATGGTCAGGATTTCATATAACGAAACAAAAGTACCAACTCAAAATCCATTCAACAATAAATGACACAACCAACGCGTTAAATATGTAAATGCATGATAATTACCGGTTCAAGTGTCTCCCTTGATCCATGCATCAATGCCGCACTGAACCAGAAAACCACAGTGAGATAATAAGCAAAGTTTCAAACTAAGCCATAGAAGTAGCTCTGAACATTCTATATTAGCAGATTCAACAGGGAATACATACGGAATAATAGAGGAAGCAACACAACTTGATGGAGCGAGTTGCCACTGTTGATATCTTCGAATTTGCACATTAATTATATCTCCGTCAGATATAGAGTCAGCAGCACGTGCAAGCATGTTCATTCGCTTCATCCCATTGTCATCCTTAGCAATTGAGCTTGGACGATAGTTAATATAGTTTTCCTGCCAAATTAATGAAAAGATTTAAACCTCTCAATGTTGAATTCAGCAAGCTAGCGGTATCTTAACTGGGATGATCAAGTGAGCAAACCACATTCTATTCACCATATCTCATGGGTCTAGATTTCATGATTCCTTTAGTTGCCATTTGCCAATAAAATCTAGGCGTATGAAAGGGAAAAACCTGAATAATAAGAGGAATCAAATCAAGATCACTCATGCCGAGGTCCAGCCGCTCATCCATTCTCAGCCTACCACCATTGAAGCCAAATAGCCTACACCATAAGGATAAAGAGATATGAAATTAGAAACCTTCTGAGTATTTGATATTACAGCAATGATGACAGCCCCATCAACAGTCAAAACATTGAAGAAGAGAACATTGCAGGCAAAAATGATAGAATGTTGAGCTAACAAATAAGGTTTTTAGTATGTGCTGTGTCCTAAGTATCTCCCCCTATACTCCAAATACTTCATTCTGTAACAGAACACGCTCTCCTCTCAATACTTGCATAAAGCAGAAATTATAGTTACAGGTACAGGCCCTTGTGAACCAACTATTTTAAGCAGCCCTTGCCTATATATTTTTCAGGTCTAAGACAAGGGTACAAAAACCAACCAACTAGCCTCAGCCCCACGCTAGATGGGCTCAGCTGATAAGGGTACAAAAAGCAATAAAAATACATGCTAACTATATCCCAAGCCAATAATACATAGAAACCCAATGCTATTGAGGTTAATAATGATGAACATAAGAACAGATCCAATTTAAACATAGACAATGATGCAGCCAATATGGGATCTTACATTAACACAAACCACGTAATAAAGCATGTCAATTAAGCACATGGTTGAAATAAAAATAAAATTGTCGAAGACAGTACTTGTCAACGGCTGTGAATGGAGAAATATCTTCATCTTTTCTACTACTAGCAAGGCGTTGCCTGATATCATCATAGTTAATACTTGACATGGAGAGGCTCATGTATTGCAACTGGTTCAGCGCCATACGCATATCTCCATTCACTCTTTCAGCAAGTTCCTCAAGAGCAATCTAGAAAACAAAAAGGAAAAGAAACAATAACAAAAAGATGCAAAGAAAGTATACTTATGGACATCTACTCATACGAACAGGTCAACTGAAAGAAATTACACAGTAAGGGCCAGTTTGGCATTGCATTCACAAACTGTTTCCTCCAAAAGCTCCCTCCATTTTCAAGCTTTTGGGGGAAGCAGCAAATTTTGGTTTTGGAAAAGCTGATTAGACAGTTCTTAATTAATTAGTATGAAAAACCAAAAGATGTTGTTTGAAACCAAAATTTAACTGCTATGAATAGTTTGTGAGCGCAACTTATTGGGACAGCAACTCTGACAATAATCCCAAACAGACCCAAAGAGTAATAAAATAAATCTATAACCCAATGACCAAATAGTAAATTTTTCCAAGAGGAAGCGGGCCTCAATTGTCCATTTATTTAATTCCAGCACCTCATAGTGATGACGAAGTTAAAGGTAGCACAAAAACTCCGATGGCATAGCATTTCAGCGTTTTGAGCCGGTTTCATAAACGGAAGCCCTAAAAAACCCCTACAATACATTTCAGGAAACTTTTCTGCAACTTGTTTCTTCCAAATTTCAAAACTGTTCCCCTGCAGTTCTTCCATTTGGAGGGCTCAAACCCAATTCATAGCAAAAGCTATTACTCAAACTAAATGTCGTAAATACTTCAATCCATAATTCCATATCATTATTGAGAAAAGATAACCTTTAAATTTCACGCAACATTCATACCTTTGGCTTCAATGGCTCTAATTATATTCAGACTTCAACTAATTACACATTCATCAAGAACAGAGTGCTATTCTGCTACTCCATTTAAAATTAAAGTTCTGCACATGAAAATTGCATGATTTTTATATTTGTAATCATGAATGCATAAATCCATTTAGGGTAACAGAGTGCTAATCATGTGAGAAAGAACACAAAAGGGCTTCACATACTCTATACTCTAATATAGAAATGTAATGCAAAACACTTTTACCCAAATTGACTGTCACCATTAATATATGTATGGACAGGCAAACATTTGGAAAATTAGAAAAAAGAAATGCAGACCTAAACAAGACAAAACCACAAACAGGAAATAGAGGCAAGTAAATGTCATGAGAAACTTCTATTGGTAGAATATCAAATGCAAAATTCCCACATGATCAAGGAAAGAGGCAAGTAAATGTCATGAGCAACTTTTATTGGTAGAATATCACATGCAAATTTCCCAAATGATCAGTGAGCAGCACAAAAAAATATATTCTTAAACCATTTGAGGAACTGCCTTTACTATTATTGCCATGTAAATCCATATTTTCACTACTATTTTTTCGTACAAAAGTTAATAGGTTTTATCACCAAAATTTTTTCTTTACGAAACGGTTCCCGGGATTAAGTTACAAGGAAGAGTATCAACTTTTACTTGACTAGTTCTCTTCCCATTTGGGTAAATCAGAGTTATCTATGCATGTCTTGATTTAAAAATAGCATCAACTAATGTAAGTTGGGTAATTCAGTAATGAAGCAAGATTGTTTGGCTCAAATAAAGGTAGTACAATTTAATGATTA
>CAOJBJ010964683.1:0-17894 GCA_948291685.1 Euphorbia celastroides | reverse complement strand
GAATTAATAAAAAGATCTGCCCGCTACTCTGGTAAATAAGAAAACAAATAGCAGTCGTAATCTCATGCATTAAATGATTTGAACAATAAGTAAATAATATAATATAAAAACGCTTTTTAAAATCAGATGTTAAGTTTTTAGCAGGCCACAAAAAATCACACAATCATCATCAGCCTCACAATCCTCCAAAAATCCCAAGGACTCAATCACACCTCTCGTTTTCTACTTCCTCTTTTTATTATATGATTGATACTTTTTCTTTTTTTTTTTTAGAAAAAATGATTCATTAAAAAGACCAAACACTTTACAACTATACAACGATGAGACATGAAATCTTATAAAAAGACTGGCTCACAGCTCGACAACAAAACAACTATACATACAAAGACCAACAATTTACAAAATTCCAGCACACAAATCTCTGTCAGCTGAGGTTTTCGCTCTTGTCTTGAAAAAGCTCGCACGACTTTTTATCACGACCTGGATTTGTTGAACCCAGTGTTCAACCCTTCGGCAGGTAAGGGAGAAAACACATGAGTTTCTGTTGATCCATACTGCGTAGACCACAGCCTGGATGGTAGCTATAATCACAATGTCGGTGAAGGCAGATCTAGCTCTGTGAATCTAGAGTTGCCAAACATCTATGTCATATGAAACCGAGATGGTCCCCAACCAACAAAGAACCTGCGTCAACAATGTTCTAGAATACGGGCAATTGAAAAATAAGTGGGCGTGAGATTCCAAGTCCGAAAAAGGGATGGAGATGCGGGGTACCGATCCCTCCTATTACTTTCTTATATCATTAATTCACATTTTAGATGACTTTTTAAACATTTCATACCTTGCGTACATCTTTCTTATATCTTTTGTATACATTATATATGCTCTTTTTATAAATATATTATAAATATATTATTTATTGGATGACTATTAGTGTTCTAATAACTCAGTAACTTATGTCTTTTCATTCTCTTCTATGTGCCTATAAATTAAAGCATTTTGTTCTTCATTAATACTATTATCAATAAGTGATTACCCACTTTTTCTTCATCTATATTATCTTATACTTTCTTATTAGTTTATATTCTTGTTAGTTCATATTATTTACAACAGCTCTCTTATAACTTGTAATTTTCCCATACCTTTTATATAATTTTCCAAGTAACATATAAGTTTGTCATAACTTTTTTTATGCTATGTTTAAACAGTTTTCCCATAACTTTCTTATACCATAATATAACTTCTTAAATAACTTATGATTTTGCAATAACTTCTTTTATACCTTTCATATACATTTTATACAAGTTTTAAAATAACTTATAGCTTTGTTATACGTTTCTTAAAACCTTTCATATACATTTTATATAGAAGTTATAATAAATTATAATTTTGTTATATCTTTTATAACTTAATATACCATTCAAATAACTTTTATATAACTTGAAAGTAATTTGTATGATAAGATGAATGTTGAAATTAATTTGTATGGTTACTTTGATTTCCACGTAGTTACTTTGAAATGGACCAATAACTATTCCATGAGATTAAGAAGAAATTATTCAAATACATTTTAAATAACTTTCCTATAGCTTCGTTATAACATTCATATACATCTATAGTATTGTCACAAAACATCTATTATATGTGACAATTTTACAACAAAAATTTTCATGAAATAAACATCTATTAATTTAGTATTTTTGTGACAAGAATTTTAGCGACAATGATATTGTCACCAAAATAGTTTTTATGACAGTAAATTTATTATTGTCACATATAAAAAAATTATAGTGACAACTATTAGTTGTAACTAATGTATTATTAGCTTCAATTTAACATTATTATCACAGAAAATAATAAATTTTATAACACTTTTTTTTATATTATCACCAAAATAATTTTTGTGATAGTAAAATTTTTATTGTCACATGAAAAATATCTTAGTGACAGCTATCTATTGTAACTAACATATCATTTGTTTCGAACTAACATTATTGTCACAAAAAAAATAAATCTTTTGTAACAAGTTTTTCCCATCATAAGCAAAATATCACAAGCGAAATATTTTCAGTTAATTGTCACAAGCGGAATATTTTCAGTGATGACTTTTAGTTGTAATCGAATTTTATTTGTTTCAAACTAATATTATTGTAACAAAGACAAGATAGTTTTTGTAACACACTTGTTAAGTTGTCAGCAAAATTATTTTTGTGACGGTGATATTTTTATTGTCACGTTTTTCAAATTATCAGTTACAACTCCAGTCATCACCCAAAATTATTTGTTATAATTATAAATTATTGTCACCACATATCTGTTATTTGTGACAATTTTATATCAAAGATTTCACAAGTACAAATATTCGTGACAGTAACATTTTTATTGTCACAATAAACACTTTTTTGTCACAAGATTTTTTGTAACAGAGAAATTGTTGTCACTAACTCCGCAGTTTCTTGTAGTGTTAGTAGTCGTTTTTAGTATTGAAAAGAGAATATGGAACTAGTTTGATGATAGGATTCACCCGTACTCGACTGGATCATTTTCTTTGCTCTTCTAATTTGATCTAAGATGGTTAAAGCCTACGATTGATTTTTATGATTGTTGGGAAGGTATGTTTGAAGCCAAAAGTCAAATTTTCCGGGTGGTTTACCTTTCATGCTCGTTTACCGACAAGAAAGTTTCTCTTTGAAAGGGGTGTTGCTGCATTTACTGATGCGAATTATCGATTTTGCGAGTGTATTGAGTCCTTGAATCATTCATTGTTCCATTTCCGAAACAAATATTTTGTGTGGAGACAACTTTTCGGACTGTTGGGAATCCACTTAGTTATGCCTTGTTTGGACTTTAATTTCCTTGCGTTATAGTAATCTTACATCAAGTTGGGAAAGATAAGAGGATTTATGACTTCATTACGGTTCCTTCTCTCGTGGTCAATATGGAAGAATAGGAACAACATTATTTTTTAAGGCAACTTTGTGGTAAATGACTTGCTTTATTTGAGCTTTTATAGATGTTGGTTTGTTAGAAAAATTAAGGGTAAAGGGTTGGGGTTGGAGGTTTCGGAATTGATGATTTAAGTCTTTTATTATGTAGTTAATTGGGATGTAACCTTTTGTTTTTGTTGTAACACAAACTTATGGTCTTTAGACCATATGTTTTTAATGAAAAGGGGAGGGTGTTTTGTAGACAAGCGAATACACCAACTTGGTTGGGACGTTCGTGCCGAAATTTTCACTCTTTCCATTGGTTTTTTTTCCTTTAATTCTATCGTTCTCCGGGAGGTTTGTTTTTTAAAAAATTGTTGTTCATTTCTTTTTATGTGTCAAAATAATTAATGAAATTAACAAGCTATTGGAAATGCTATAATAAACCTAAGTTATTTTAGTTTTTGGCAGTCCAAATAAAAAACAGGTTGTGTCCTGTTTCGAGTTCTTCCGTACAAATTAATAAAATTATAAACCATGGATTGATGTCGTGAGATTTCATTGAAAGCAATGAACAAGCATTAAATTTAGTTTCGTAACTAAATAAATTAATGGGTTCATGAAATTATTTTCGCATGAAAACTGATTGCTATTAAGTAGGCAATAACTTGAATTAAGGACTTCAAAAGGAAATTAATCCTTAGTTTTTGAACAAAATTTGTAACATAAAATTTTTCCATGAATGTTTCATTTTCCGTACAAGATAAAGTAATAAATGGTGATTTCATTTTCCCAATGTTTTTAAAATACTTAGTGATAGTCAAGCGCTCGAAGGCTCCAAGCACCTAGGTTCTAGTCGGGTGACACTTAGACGAAATTTAGATATGTTTATACGCAAAATCATTCTTCTCTTGTATCCAAGTAATACGTTTATATAGAAAAACAAGAGGTTTCTGCCCTCAAAAACCCTAGTGCCACTAGCCATCATTGTACCGAAAGCCGATAAACATATTCAAGCAATCGTTACATGTGCCAAATCCAACAGCCTACAAATAAAGTAAAACAAATTCTCTCAATAAATCACGTTAAAGTACTTTAATTATTTTAAAAGTTCAAATGCATCAAAATAGTAACTAAATCATAGAATTTAAATTAAAATTCAATAAATATCTGATTTTGTTCTCATTTGATTGAATAGTTTTAAGCAAATTATTGAAAATCCATTCAAAATCAAGGATTGAATTTTTTACCATCATTACATATGTTAGTGTGGCATTCATATAAAGGGACCGGTGGTCACATTTCGGTTGGCGGTTATGGAAACCTAATGAGAAAATACGGTATTTCGTCGGATAATATTATGGATGCAAAAATAGTTGACGCTAATGGGAGGTTGCTTCACCGGCAAGCAATGGGCGAGGATTTGTTTTGGGCCATCCGAGGGGGAGGAGGAGGGATTTTTGGGGTTATTACTGAATGGACGGTTCGATTGGTTGATGTTCCTCCGAAAGTCACGGTTTTCAATATTGCTAGAGGACTTGACCAAGGAGCAACATACATTGTTTACAAGTGGCAACAAGTGGCGACCAAGCTTGATAACGATCTTTTCATTCCAGTGATGCCAAAGGTTTTGATTGGCACCAAAGTTGGGGAGAAAAAGGTGGTGGTATCATTCATCGGTATGCATCTTGGACTAACGGACCCGCTTTTGGCAATTTTGAATAAAAGTTTTCCCGAATTGGGTTTAAAGCGAGAGGATTGCAAGGAAATGACATGGGTCGAGTCGACCCTTTTTTGGGAAGAAGTTCCAGAGGGGACACCCATTGAGTCCTTGACAATAAGGCGGGACAAAGCGGTTGTTTATTCGAAACTCAGGATGGATTATTTGAAAGATGTGATTCCCAAGTCGGGTTTAGAGGCGATATGGAAGTGGATGATTAAATATGAATTGCAATGGATGCAATGGAATCCTTATGGTGGAAGGATGAGCGAGATTCCCGAGGATGAAATCCCGTTTCCTCATAGGGCCGGGATTTTGTTCTTGGTTCAGTATGCAAGTGTGTGGCAAAACGAGAGCGACACTGAAAAATATATAGATTTATCGAGAAAAATGTTCCGAGCAATGACTCCGTACGTGTCGAGGAATCCAAGGGAAGCAGCCTTCCCGTATAGAGATATTGAGATTGGGAGCAACCCTAGCAATTTCATCGACTTCAAAAAAGCTCAAGTTTACGGCCAAAAGTTTTTTAAGGGCAACTTCATACGGCTCGCAAAAATCAAAGCTAAAGTCGATCCTGATAATTTCTTCAAGAACGAACAAAGCATTCCTCCTCTCTTTTCCTCTTAGTTTTGACAAATTTTACTATATACCTTAAATCAATAATCAAATAATTCTTGTTGTCACAGTCGTTTTGATTAATCAATTTTAATTTTTCCTTTCTTTATCTAGATTTATTTATGATATTGTATGCATTGTAGTTACGTTTTATCCATACGTGCGTTCATTGACGGGTATTTGCGGTCAACCTAAAATAGCAAATATTAATAACGAAATGCACTGTTCCATTATATTTGGTTGAGCATTTTCATCAATCAATAAGTTTTTTTCGGACTGAAACTTTTATTTCGGTTTTTAACCATTGGTAAAACAATATTTCTCATTGATTTTAAATTTCACTACAAGAAAATTACAAATTAGCAACGAAAAATATTCGTTGGTAAGAGCTAATAAGCTTTGACGTAGTGACGAAAAAAGGACTTTGCGTCCATGTAGCGATGAAATAACGGTTGGCGCGATAGATTGAAACTAAAATTTTTTAATTCAAAAATTTGGAGGTGAAGCACATTTTGGACGATAAGGCGTCGCAACTTTTCTTCCATTAGAAACTCGTCACTATTGTGCCACAAATAGCGAGAGCCTTTTAGATTTTTATTTGGGATAAATACTGAAATAGACATGCATAAAAACGCCAAATGTTAATTTATTTCAAAGTTTAATTTAGTTTGTGGAAAAGCATTAATGAGTGGTAGGAAAGAATTAATGGTTTAAAAACTTTAAAATTGAACACACATGTTTCTGAAAGTTTTAGGAAAGGGAAAATGAACTAGAAAAATTCATTTCAATTGTTGTTGATTGTTTGGTAAGGAATAAAAACTATTGCACCATTTATCCCATTACTCATAAAAGCTTTATCTCATTCACTCATTCCCCTCTACCCCGAGGTTTCTTCCCTTCCCTCCATTTACTGCTTTCACTTACTTTTTCTAAAATTAATAACATTACATCAATATAAATTATTATTTCTAAAAATAAATATCTAATAATAAAGTAGACCATAATAATACTTATAATAATATGTTAGTGAAACGAATAACGTTATACTAAACTTATGATAATGAAATATAAAGATAAAGTACGACGTAGTATGTATAATATATGAAATATTATTGATATGGAACAATACAATTGTTTATTATTAATATAAATTAATGTATTAATATGTAAGCTATTAATAATATCTTATATACTAAATAATATTGACAAATATTTATTATAGGCCAAATGCATAAATGCACCGCTGAACTATCCCATTTTTGTTAGCCAGCCGACTGAACTTTTAAAAGTGACAAATAATCAGTTGAACTTTTCCAAATGTTTAACTAGTCATCTCAACTTGTTAAAAGTGCAACAAATAACCTTTTCATGCTGACGTGCAAATTTTGAAAAGTCATATGTCACGTCAGCATTAGAGGCTAGTTGTTTGATTTTTAAAAAGTTGAGATGGCTACTTACACATTTGAAAAAGTTTAGTTAGTTATTTGTCACTTTTAAAAGTTCAGCCAACTGACTGATAAAAATTGGACAATTCAGTGGACCATTTATGCATTTAGCCTTTATTATATCATCATAATAATAATTTATATACATTTAATAAAAGTAGAGAAGTCATAAATTATTTTTTTATCATCACAAAAGAATGATAGTAATAATTTTTATTTCATAATTTTATCAAATAAGCTCATTTTTCATAAATATCCAATGAGTATGTCTATTTAAATTTGTGCATCGTATTTAGAGTAAGTTAAATTTTCATTATCGGACTGGGTGGACCGTGCTCACACTATTGCTTGCACAAGACCTGATATAGCATATGCAGCTACTTCACAGCTCCCATTGCATATTGCAATATATAGAAGAAGGCAAGAAGCTGGGAAGGAGATATTTTGGTTAATTAACTAAATACTTAGAAGAACTGGGCAAGAAGCAACTTCAAAAGATTATTTTCACTGCAGTAAGAGTGCCATACAACTAGTGAAGAATTCAATGTTTCAATTATAGATCAAACACATCATGATACCATTTCACCCAGAGAGCGGAAGAAGGTGAGATATATTTGAAGAAGATCAAAGTCGCAGAATCCAACAAATATGTTAAACAAAAAGTATTGACGTTGGGAAACAGGGGTTGTGCAAAATTTCAGTTGGGCTTTTAATTTAGCATGGAAATTTGTGGCCAGGTGCTTGTAGATGCTAAGTTGAATGAATGGAGGAAGAAGGTGTATGGAAGATGTATCAATCTCCAAGTGAAAGATTTATTGGGTTATGGAGCTAGCCTGATTGAGTAGAGATAGCTCCGAAGCAATTTTGGGTTTGGAGGCAGAGTCAGCCATTCTAAAAACATGGAGCAGGAAATCTTAGTTACTCAAAAGAAGAAAGAAGTCTACATTAATTAGGAATCAATCTCCTAATTAATTATGGATCATTTTATTTATTAGATTAGGATTATCTAATTAGGAGCCCTTGTTGGATTAACAAAATTATATTCTTTTAGGATTCTAATTTCCATAAAATATTTATAAATACCCCCTCTATTATATAAAAAAAAATTCCAGAGAATTAATAGGAAAACCTAGTCGTGTGGTAGGTAAAATCTTTGTGTTCTTGTTTCATACTTGCCTTTACATTTTATCTTGAAAAAACACAAAAATATACTAATTTTTAAGTTTAATTTCACACAACTTTTGGGTCATAACCTTTTTTAACAGAAAAAGAATTCAAATTGCAACTTTCGACGTTCCATGCTTTCCTTGCCTCCTCCTTTTAAATTGATGATGTCATCACTACATCATTTATTTTTTTTGCATTATCTTATTTTACAATTATCTCAAAAATCGTAAATTTGTTTGACTCGCCGCTTTAAAGTTTTTTGTTCGTCTCATTTTTATCTTCGTAACGCCATCCATTGTCATATACTTTTTCAATTATTTGTTCGATCGCTCAATATCCGGTAGAAAGCTGACAAATGAAAAAAAGAAACTGCAAATTTATAAGCCTACTAACTTCTTACCAGGTACCTACCATATAACTATAAGATAAAAATCCGAAACTGGAAATTTATAAACCTTGTTATTTCTTACCAAATAACTAGTTGGGATGCTTGGTCCATTTCTCTCCTCGTTCTTAGATTTTATTAAAAAAATCAGATAAGTACCATAAAATTACCAGATACTAAAAATACGACATAGTGAATTCATAAACCTATTAACTTCCTACCATGTATCTACCACATAATTATCAGATAATGAAAAAAAAAAACGAAAGAAGAAGAAGGAGGAGGAGGTGGAGGAGTAGGAGGAAGAGAAGAAACATGAGGATGTTTGAGTAATTAAAATTTGGTTAGGATATGTTACAAGATAAATAAGGAGGTTTTTGGAAGTGCCAACTTAGTTGGGATGTCCTGCCCAAACTCATGCCAGTTCACAATTTTATTAAAAAAAGGATGCTTTTACTTCTCTAAAATGTTACAAGAAAAATAAGTAATTAAGTTTGAAAACTATATATTGAGGATAATTTCCCTTTTATCTTTGATAAGAGTCTCCATTTTGCAAATGAAAATCCTGAAGTCCCTTTTTGCAAATAAGTGAAATTTTAGAGTACTTTTTTTAAAGTTACCCAAACATTTATACATGAAATTGGATTTATGCATGTGTATTGAATTCTTTTAAAAAATATAATTAGCCAAATTTTGTTCGCAATAGTTATTTTAAAATAGCTATATAGGTAGTCATTTGAAATATTTAATCAATTTATAAATTAATTCATAAATAATCATGTAATTGAAATAATGAAATGATTAATTAATAATTTATCATATATATATATATATATATATATATATATATATATACACACACGCAATTTCATGTTTCGTATATACGCAATTTCAAAAGTTATAGAAAAACATTTTTTTGAAGAATAAAATAACATTTTCATTATGACTAGTTTTGTATGTGTAATTAGATTTACAATATACGTTTTATGAAAAAAAATATTTCATAATTTGTCAAAAATAATTTGTATTCCATTATTTTTCTTTTTGAAGAAGTAAGATTTATGAAGGAGTAAAGATTCGATCTGGTTATCACTATTATTCCGTTTACGATAAGAAAACGATAGGCAATTCTCTTAATAAACAATTTCTTCCAGCGTTGAGATTATGAAATCAAGGTCTCATTCTCGTAAATATAGTTGATGAATCTTTATATTGATGATTTTTAATGTGTTAATACATGAAGTAGGTAAAATCATTCAAGAAAATTCATAGACGGATTTGGATCCTGCAGGGTGCAGTGGGAGAGATAAAGACACAAACATGAAATTCAATTTTTTATTCGATGAACGGTTAAGAAATCTCATCCATTTATTTTCAAATTAATGGCTTAGATGAGCCAAACTTTTCTCTGCAGTTATTTTACAATTGCAGAGAATCCAAATCCTTTTAGATCTTTCTTTACAGTATGCACAATCCAATGGTGAGCCTTCCTTTACTTCTTATCGGGAAAAAACTTTCTATCTCGCTTAGAAAGAGTGATCTCATACCTCTTCCTATCTGTCTCAGTCCTAAGACAACAACTGCAGGGGGAATCAGGGAAGACTGGCTCCTGGCTTGCTTTCGACCCCATGTCGTACGTCGGGTTGGAGCAAGGCGCCATCGGGCATGAGTGTCCAGAAGTTGTAATTGTATACTCCCGCGGGTCGGAAGATGGCGGGGAAGGAGGAGGACACTGGGTGGGATCTATCAGCAGTGAATTCCCCATACAGATAGAGGCGCCTATCAAAAAGATACCTAGACACATTGGGGTTACTAGAAAAGCTCAATTATGATATTAATGATCTTACAAAATTTTAATTTTTAGTTCAAGTTATAAATCTTTTTCTGCTCTATATATTCTCTAAAAGTTGGCGAAATTGGGCATCAGCACCCAACTCATGAAGGCTCTCTGGAAAACTTCGGTCAGCAATGGTGATGCTTTGGTTAGGGGAATACCAATTTCTTTTATTATATTAGAATATTGTTGAAGGCCATATGCATCAAGAAGTCCCCCAAGTTAGCAAAAAAAAAATCACATGACATCCCAAAGTTTGAGGTTGGACACATAACTCCTCAAAGTTGGGAAAGTGGACACATAACTCCCCCAAGTTGGCAAAAACGGTACAACTTAAAATCCCCGAGCTGACGTGGTACTTTTTAACTTGAGAGAGTTATGTGTCCACTTTTGCCAACTTGAGGAGTTATGTCTCCATTTTTGCCAACTTGGGAGAGTCATGTGTCTAGGTTGAAAAGTTGGGGTAGCATGTGACTTTTTCTTGCCTACTTGGAGAAGTAATTCACTACAAGAAACTGCGGAGTTAGTGACAACAATTTCACTGTTACAAAAACTCGTCACAAAAAAGTACGTACTTGTTAAATCCTTGATATAAAATTGTCATAAATAATAGATTTGTGGTGACAATATTCTATAATTGTAAAAAAAAAAATTTTGTGATGACCAGAGTTGTAACTGAAAATTTGAAAAATGTGACAATAAAAATATCACCGTCAAAAAAATAATTTTGGTGACAATTTAAAATGTATGTTACAAAAAATTTCTTGTTTTTGTGACGATAAAAATGTAATAATATTCTATTACAACTAAAAATCATCACTAAAAATATTTCATTTGTGACAATTAACTTTTTATAGTCACAAAAGATATTTTGCTTACGATGGAAAAAATTGTAACAAAAGATTTTTCCTTTTGTGACAATAATGTTAGTTTGAAACAAATAATATGTTAGTTACAATTAACAGCTGTCACTAAAATATTTTTCATGTGACTAATAATTTTACTATCACAAAAATTATTTTGGTGACAATATAAAATATTTTACTATCACTAAAATATTCATCTTTTTTCATGCATTCCATTTTTTGGAAGTCTTTCGATCTTGTAAAGAAATTAACAATGAGTAAAAAACATACATGTTTATTTTAACTCTTAACCATTTTTTATGTTAACTCTAATGTTACTATTTTAGTTGGTATTATAAAGTTCTTGGGTTCATAAATTTAGTATATTTCATCATATACTAATTCGATCTAATGTGGCTAGGTACTAGGAGTATCAACTTCAGGATTTCAGCTCATGGTTTCTCAAACAGGTATCTCTGTTCTTGTCTTTGTTGTGGCGGAAGTTGATATTCTGCCTTATTTTCTCTATTTTAATAAAGGGCTTGTTTTTAGTCAAGCGTGTCTTAATTATGAGTGTTATTGGTTGCTTCTAAGTTAATTAAATTAATAGTCTATTGCACAACCAAAGGCTAAATTTAAGCTATTTTTTTCTTTTACGTAATAATTGTTGTGTTGAAAATTTCCTCTTATGGTAATTGTGCAATTTTCTCTGAAAGTTTTGAGATCCTAGTTTGGTTATTATAAAATATGTAGTTGTGATATATTTAAAGTAGTACAATGAGCTGTTGGGTTGGCATTTGACGGATTCATAATCACGTGGACTGTGCTCCTGTATAGAAAAATTGTCATGTTATTTAATGTTGAAAACATCTGATGTTTAGTTTCTTTCTTGATTGTGTCAAATGGATAAAAAATTATTATCCATGTTAATTATATAGTAGAAATTTTAATTGGTGGACTCCCGAAGGATGTTTCAGAGGATGATACAAGGGATCTCTATGAACCTATCGGCTAAATTTTTGAGGTTATAACTGTTTTTACATGTCTTTTGAGCTAGAAACTTATTTCCTTCTGATTTATTGTACATATGTGATATGTGATATTGTAAAAATGAATTTCAGGTCAGGCTAATGAAAGATAAGGATATACTGGTGAAGGGAAGGGGACTTTGCTTTTGTTTCATATGCATTGAATGAGGCTGCTCAAAAGGCCATTGAACATATTCACAGCAAAGAGTTCAGGGTAATGGCTTGAAGTATTTATTTCAAAGCTTTTGCTAATTTTGTTATGTTAATTTTCTCTTCATCAACAGATAACACATATATTGTGTTTTCTCGTTAACTATTTGGTTTAAGTATCCAAAGCTTTGCTTGTTTTGTCATGGTCATTTGCTCTCCATTAATAGATTATGTCTTCTTGTACAGATTATTGATTATTCATTGTTTTAGAAATTTGAGTTCTCTTCAATCCAAATAGGACTCAACTGTGACAAAAAGGATGTAACAAATGAGCAAATCCTGATTACATAAAAGCATATGTGACAATCAAAAGTTGCCAGGTATAACTGGTTTGGTAATTGTTGTCACGTATAACTGGTTCAGAAATTGTTGTCACGTATGACTTGGAATGGAAATTGTTGTCACAAATGTTTTATGTTTTGTGACGACAAAAGAATATGTGACGGTCAAAGTTGTCACATGATCGTCACTGGTAACTTCGTAATTAAAGGTTTTTTAATATAAATATTGTCACAAATGCTTTAACCTTGTGTGATAATATATGTTGTCACATTATACTGTCTGTTACAACTTTTGTTGTAATTAAAAGGCCTAATGCATCGGGACCTCCCTGAAGTTGTCATAAATTGCCGCTTGCCCCCCTGTACTTTGAGGTGTGCCTCTCACCTCCCTGAACTTCTCTAAATCGAACCCCCGCACCCTCTAATGCTGACATGTCACTAGTCGTGTTGTGCAAACGCGTCTGAGCACGTGAAGCTATTTTTTTTTCAAAATTTGATTAATTTAAAATAAAAAGAAAATCCATAACGGTAAAAATTGCAATGTTTATCTCTCTATATATTCTTCTTCTTCCCCAATTCAACGAAAAGTTGCAGAAATTAAATACCCCTATGAAGTCGATTTTATTGTTCAAGAATACTTTCAATTTACCGTTCGATCATCTGGAAAGAGTTGTTTAAGAGAAAAAACTGATGGAACCCGGTTTTAGTGAAATCGAAATCCCAAAATGTTTTTGCTACCAAACCGCCAAACTCAAAGCCGCGTTTAGCTATGCTAATCCAGGAAAGCGCTTTTTCTGTTGTAAGAGATCCGGGGTAAGAATTATTCAACTTTTCTACCATTTAATGTAATGTATTGGTTGTAATTTCTTTTTGGTTTGGTTCGAAGTGTGGTTCAAGGGATTGTGGATTTTTCCTTTGGTTTGATACTCTGGTGGAAGGTAGCCGGAGAAGAGTCATTACAAAGTTTTTGAAGAAAATAAATGACGGGGAAGAAATTGAAGAGCCTGGTTATGGCATATTGAAGATGTTGTTCTTGGTTTTTGTTGGTTTTATGTTAGGTGTACTGTGGAAATCTTTATGAAAAGAATTGTAAGGCATTTGTACTAAACTGAAGAACTGTGTTGAATAAAATGTCATTTTTTAGCTAGTGTGATTGGGTTGTCAACATTTTGTAAGATTGAGAAACTATTTTAACAATTGCAACAACAAGTTGAAGAACAAACCGATAAGAGGCAAACAACCGTTTCATACATAGTTCAAAACACATACAATGTAACAGAACATAATCCAAAACAGAAGGAATTCATAGTAACAACATGGTTTTTGCCTAAAGTTTCAAAAGCACACCAAAATAATAGAAACATTATCCAAAAACATGAGTATCATTCTATCCAAAATAGAACTGTCTTGATCTAGAGCCACCAAGGTGTAGTTGGATTTGGCTGAGAAGTCGAAGTAAAGCCACTTTTACTTCTATCAACCCTAGCTGGAGCTTTGTTTCTCGCTGCTAGTAGCCTTTCTGCTCTTGCCTTGTTATCTACTGCTCTTTTCTTCTGTGCTTCAGTTGGGGGTAGCTGTTGGCTAAGGGTTTCTCTATGCAACCTGGCAATAGTCCTTGCCTCACTCTTTTGCTTTAGACTGCAGTAAGTCACCTTGTGCCATTATTTCCTTTCCCTTCCATTTCCTAGTTGTTGGTGTGAATCCTAGGTCTCCAGTTACCACAGCTGAACTCTTCAGTTGAGAAGTAGTAGGCCTGATGACCACATTGTTGGCTGCATTTCCACTCTGCAATTTCAATTGTCATAATAACAATCATTATGCAACACAGAATATAGAAAAACAACAATCAAAATTAGAACTTTCAACAATATCCACCCAACTAGTTCAAATAATGACCTAGTTTAGCATTATAACCCATTAAGTATTCCGAAAAACTTTTCAGCAACACATCAACTTCTTACTTAACAATTTTCACACAACTTTTGCACCATTTTAACTTACCGAGTTTAAAACTGAACATGCTAACAATTGAGACAACAACTTCAAGAAAGAACAAAGAACTTGCCCTAACTTTTCCCCAAATAAAGAACAACCAGTAATGGCTCGACTCAAACTTCAAGATCAACATTTTAATCCAAAATAACTTCTATCAATGATGAAAATTTAATGAGAATCACAACTTACCATCTTGTTCATCTTTGCCGTATTATTTCGTTGATTCAGTTCAACAAAGCCGCTCACTCGAACAGAAGCTTACATGAAATTAGGAATGTCGACCACAAATCTTCAACCTTTTCCCTTCGATTCCGACAATAATGGTAGAACAACGATAGGAAAAGAGAGGGAAAAGAGGAAGAACGGAGGAGGAAAGAAACTGCTGTTTGGAGGGAATGTCGATAGTTTATTTCTCTTTATTAATGTTTTAAATTTTACTTTTCAGACAATATCCGACGTGGCAATTTTAAAAATTTGACTTTTCTACCAATTTTCCACGTCACCGCGCGTGCCCTTCATCTCCAACACATAACCTGGTTGTCTGTTCTATAAGGGGCACAGAGGCATGTTTTATACATGTTTGAGGGTGCGGGGGTTCGATTTTGAGAAGTTCAGGGGGCGAGAGGCACACCTCAAAGTACAGGGGGGTGAGCGGCAATTTAGGACAACTTCAGGGGGGTCCTGATACATTAGGCCTAATTAAAACTAAACATAGTTGTCATAAATAAAATTATTGTCACTAATAATGATGTTTTGTGATGACTTATGAGAGTTGTTACATAATTTCGATGCAATTTGTTGAATAATTTGTCACAACTGTCTTACTTGTGACAATTATTTTTCTTTTATATTACAATAAAAGTCATAACAAGTGATTTAACGTGACAATAAAATGTTGTCACAAAAAGAATAGAACATTCGTGACAACATTTTCATTAAAAAAACTTTTAGTTTCGGCTTTATAGGTGACAATAGTGTGACAACACTTTATTGTCACATATTCCATTTTGTTACAATCTTTAGCTTTTTTGTGACAATTTCTGTTGTCACAAATTCAACAATTTCTTGTAGTGATTGATGCGTTTGGCCTATTGTTGAATAACAGTTCTTTTATCATCATAACTATTATTTGATGCGATACATTAGTACATCATTTTTTAAAAAATTTCATCCTATTCTATTCTATTCTATTTGTACATAGAAACTATTTGACCTTACAATAAAATTCAACACAGTTGATATTATTTTACGCAATTTATTTTATTGCAAAAGAAAATATTGATCAATAAATCACACATTATATCGTATTGAAAAGCAATCAATAACCGCACTCATGCCTACATGTGGAACAAACAATGAACGAACATGTCTATGAGTTAATTTTTTTAATAATTAATAAATCTTTAAAGAGGTTGAGTTTCGTACCCAAGAGGGTCAAGATTTTTCACCAACATATTAGAAGGTGTATCACATGACCAAGACCAATTGGTGATCTATGAGCTAATTAGCTTGTAGATCTTGAAAAACTTAAAAGAAATCAACTCAGTCAAACTCAAATCACCTTCAAAAGCTAAAATAGGAATATTATAATTTAAATAATTGACAACAGAAAATATCAATATTTAAATAATTCACAGCAGTTACATTATTACTTAAGGAACTGACATTGTAAAATATTATTATTTAAATAATTGAACCTAGAAAATATTATTACTTAAATAATTCATAGTAGAAACATCAGTACTTAAATAATTAACAGTAGATAATTTTTAATTCAAACAATTTAATAGTCTGTAATTTTAATCTACAAATCATATTGTAGAGTTGTTAGAACCGTAGCGGATTCTTCGACAAAAAAAATATAGAAAGATACAGCTTCATATTTGTCCACCTTTAATTATTAAAGTTATAATAATCTCTAATTTAATTTAATATACCATTATCTTCAGTAAAAAAAATCTTATAATCAATCTCAAAACAATAGGTAGGACTTTGACAATCAAGATATTTGTAACAACATAAATAATACCATAAGTGAGAAACACAATTTTCATATGGGCCATTATTTTAAACTCTGTAGGTAAAGGTTCTTATTTTTTTTTTTGCCAAATGCATACTCAGCTCTCTAAAGTTGGTATTTTTTTGTGAAATGTCCTTCTGAACTTGCAAAAGTCAAAGTAAGCTCCTAAAATTGGTAAAATGTGCACACCACCTTCCTGAAATTGGAAAAAACATACATTTCAACCCCTCAGCGCCACATGCCACTATCTGAATGGAAAGACAAAAGCAAAAAATCTGGCATATCTAAAAAGTCAAATCAATTACATGGTGACATGTAGCACTAAGGAGTTGAAGTAAGCACTTTTACATGAGGAGTCCGCAAGGTGATCCCTTATCACCTCTTTTATTGGCCCTTGCTGATGATTTCTTTAGCAGTTATATAACTTCTTTTTTTTTGTTTTCACCACGAGATTCCTAGACGGGTCCCAACTGTGGGCGGCACCTTTAAGCCATGTCCACATCCAGACTAATCCCCGATCGCCAATTTACAGGTGTCTCGAAGGGTAGGATGACTGGTCCCAAGATTTAAGGTTGCTCCATACACATCTCCAAGATTCGATCCCTGGTTGATGTTTAAGGGTGGACTAGCCCCTACCGCTAAACCACATCCTTCTGTTGATATATAACTTGTTTAATTTGGGCAATAGAAGGGTCATTTTTTGTTGCCATATGAGTCATTTTTTTTGCTATGTAGTTTTGCCACGTTAATAGCATGGCTCACATACTTAGTTTTGTTTCTTTTTATCCATTTTTGAATTTAAGTTTATTTCTTCAACACATACTTGCTCACATCTCATATAGTTTATCATTGTCATGTTCTTTCATTCAAAATGATTCTAGTCATTCCCCAAAGGAAATTCCACACTTATGTTTTACATAGCATGAATGTGAAAGACATGAGACAGCAGTATTCGAAAACTCTGAACCAAATCTCATGTTCAGGGAATCAATCATTCATGCTAATTTGGTTGTGCAGTAGAATCGCCAGCCCATGTTTTTATTCGCTCTCCCGCTTGCGCAACCTGTAGTTTTAAGTCGTTATGTAAATCCGTAAACAATAACTTCATTTATTTTTAAGAATTAAAGGTTAAACGATGGAAAAGAGCAAGAGGTGATAAATGGCAACCACAATTGTTTCGCCACTTACATAGCTATTACTCATGAAAACAGAACTTCATTAAGTATGAAATGATTAAAAAGTCATAAAGAGAAAATGAAGACTCACTTCTGTGTTCCAGTTGGTTCGTAGAAAGATTGAAATTAGGAACAAAGTTTGAAGCACACAACCGCTCAGCATTCCAAACCATATGCCCTTAACACCAAGCTCAAACTTAAAACTTAGTATTGCACCCATTGGAAGTCCAATCATATAGAAACAACC
>CAOJBJ010964678.1:0-18545 GCA_948291685.1 Euphorbia celastroides | reverse complement strand
TTGTTCCTGGATTGATATTTCATAAAAAGTTCACATTTTGAGGGGAAAGTTTGTTCCTTGATTGAAATTTCACAATAAGTTCACATCCTGAGGGAGGAAAAAGAAGCTTTGAAGTGATTAAAAATGGATGACCTTGGCGGGTTAAGCAGCAGACAAATGGGGAGCAAGAGAAGTTGGGGTTCTTCTAGCGTGAGAGGACTGTTCAATGCGCCGGACGTTTTTCAACTGAGTGCAAGGCACACGGCGGACGACGAGGAGGCGGAGCTCCGGTGGGCCGCCATTGAAAGGCTGCCGACTTATGACAGAGCGAGAAAAGGAATATTGAAGCAGGTTTTGAGCAATGGGAAAGTTGTGCAGAATGAAATTGATGTCACTCGACTCGGAAATCAAGATAAGAAACTGTTGATGCAAAGTATTCTTCAGGTTGTTGAACAGGATAATGAGAAGTTCTTGCTGAGGCTCAGGAATAGAATCGACAGGTTTGTTTTTAGTTTTTACTGTTCAATGTTGTCTGTCAGGTGTTTGATAAAATTACTAAAAGAAGACTTTCTTTACTATTATGCAGTTTTATCAAGTCAAATTATTTGTAGCTTGATTCTTTGATCTGTAGAAGTGAAATGTGGTTTTTGTTTTTTGTGGTGGAACAGGGTAGGGATTGAAATTCCTAAAATTGAAGTGAGGTTCGAAAATTTAGAGGTAGAAGGAGAAGCAAAAATTGGAAGCAGAGCTCTCCCAACTCTTCTGAACTCTGCTCTTGATGCAGTTGAGGTAATTCTCTTTGTTTCATTACATTCTTAAAACCGAAACATGGAATATACCGTCTTGAAGTCGCTAAATTTTGTGGTTTTCAGAGGAAAAAAAGCCTTTTTTTACTCATTAGTTGAGTTTCTATGAATAGGGTGTTCTTGGTGCTGTTGGACTTTCGCCATCTAAGAAAAAGGTTATCAAAATCCTCCACAATGTGAGTGGAGTTATAAAGCCATCAAGAATCACATTACTCCTCGGGCCACCTGGTTCAGGAAAAACAACACTGCTAAAAGCACTTGCAGGCAAACTGGAAGACGATTTAAAGGTTTCAGGGAAAGTCACCTTCTGTGGCCATGAGTTTAAGGAGTTTTACCCTCAAAGAACCTGCGCTTACATCAGCCAGCACGACCTTCACTGTGGCGAGATGACAGTAAGAGAAACCCTTGATTTCGCAGGCCGTTGTATGGGAATTGGAACAAGATATGATATGCTTTTAGAGCTATCAAGGCGAGAGAAAGAAGCCGGTATTAAACCAGATCCTGAGATTGATGCATTCATGAAGGCTACAGCTGTGGCTGGCCAGCAAAGCAATGTCTACACTGACTATATTCTAAAGGTTGGTTTAATCCTTCATCAATTATGATCTTGATGGTTTAATAACTCAGAAGATAACGGTTTATTCAAAGCGGTTTCAGCTTCTTGGATTGGATATATGTGCTGATATCATGGTGGGAGATGAGATGAGAAGAGGAATTTCAGGGGGACAGAAAAAGCGTGTCACAACCGGTATGTGTAAATTTGAGTGTATTGATTCTAAAGTTTCAAACTTTTCGGTTTGTGATTCTAACTGGCTGTGAAATGCAGGTGAAATGTTGGTTGGGGCAGCGAAAGCTTTCTTCATGGATGAAATATCAACCGGACTAGACAGCTCTACAACTTTCCAAATTGTCAAGTACATGAGACAGATGGTCCATATAATGGATGCAACAATGGTGATCTCGCTTTTACAACCACCGCCAGAGACATATGATCTCTTTGATGACATCATTTTGCTTTCAGAGGGAATGATTGTGTACCAAGGCCCAAGAGAGCATGTTCTAGAATTCTTTGAGTACATGGGTTTCAGATGTCCCGAAAGAAAGGGCGTTGCTGACTTTTTACAGGAAGTGACATCCAAAAAGGACCAAGAACAATACTGGTATAGAAAGAACCAACCCTATAGATATGTTTCAGTGGCTGAATTTTCCCGAGCCTTCGAGTCATTTCGGATTGGTGAGAGAATTTCAGAAGAGCTCAGCGTTCCCTTTGACAAGTCCAGAACTCATCCTGCAGCTCTGGTGAAAGAGAAGTATGGGATCTCAAAATGGGACCTCTTCAAAGCGTGCTTTGACAGGGAATTGCTATTGATGAAACGCAACTCGTTTGTGTACATATTCAAGACTTTCCAGCTGACTTTCATGGCCATAATTTCATTTACTCTTTTCTTTAGAACCGAAATGAAACCGGGAGAGCGAGAAGGGGCAGGGAAATACTTTGGGGCCCTATTTTTCAGTCTCCTTAATATGATGTTCAATGGAATGGCAGAGATTGCAATGACACTTGTCAGGCTTCCAGTGTTCTTCAAGCAGAGGGACTCCTTGTTTTACCCTGCATGGGCTTATGCTTTGCCTATTTTCATCCTCAGAATTCCGATATCAATCATGGAGTCAGCAATTTGGATCGTTCTTACATACTATACCATTGGCTTTGCTCCTTCTGCAGCTAGGTGAGTACTTTGATGTGTTGTTTACAATGACTTTGGTTTGGATGTGGTTTCTCGGTTGATTGAATGCCAGTTTGGTTCCCGGTTCTCAGGTTTTTCAGGCAATTCTTGTCATTCTTTGCAATAAATCAGTCGGGTCTCTCTCTTTTCCGTTTCATAGCAGCTGCTGGAAGAACAGAAGTGGCTGCCAATTCATTTGGATTTCTGATACTCTTGATGTTGTGTGTCCTTGGTGGCTTCATAGTCTCCAAAGATGACATTGTATCGTGGTTGAAGTGGGGTTATTATATTTCACCTCTGATGTATGGACAAAATGCCATTGCTCTGAATGAGTTTCTCGATGACCGCTGGAACACAGTAAGTCTTTATCCCAATAATCGAATTCTCTTCTTGCGTGTTATGTTCCTCACTGTTTTTTCTCTTGTGGTACAGCCTACTGGCAATCCAAACGAGCCTACAGTTGGGATTTCCCTTCTCAAGGAAAGGGGTTTTTTCACAACTGAAAAGTGGTTTTGGATTTGCATCTTAGCACTTTTCGGGTTTACGATCGGTCTCAACATTCTTGTTGTGTTTGCATTGACATACTTGAACGGTAAATCTATGTTCCATATATGTTCATGTTTTTACCTTATCAGATGCTTATTTTGTGATATGTTGTTCTATCAATACCAGCTCCTGGGGACAAAAATGCTACTGTGGAGGACTCTGATGATGAGAAAAAGCAGTCAACGTCCAATTCACAAGGTCGGTATTCTGAATGTCTTGCTGTTCTTTTCTGTCAAATGGTCTCTTTCTTCTCATGCTCATGAAGAACTAAATCCTATGATTACAGGGATTGAAATGATAGCAAACCAAGGACACAAAGTGTCTACAAAAGGGATGGTTTTGCCTTTCCAGCCTCTTTCTCTAACTTTCAACCACATGAACTATTATGTGGATATGCCAGCGGTATGCCACTTTCAAGGAATCCCATATAATCTTATTTTTTCCATTATCTGATTTCAAATTTTGGGGTGAACTATTCAGGAAATGAAGGCACAAGGAATAGAAGAAGACCGGCTACAGCTACTGAGAAATGTCAGTGGAGCCTTTAGGCCTGGTACTCTGACAGCATTGGTTGGTGTTAGTGGTGCCGGTAAGACAACTCTTATGGATGTATTGGCTGGAAGGAAGACCGGTGGATACATTGAAGGAAGTATTTGCATTTCGGGTTACCCAAAAAACCAAGCCACATTTGCCCGAATCAGCGGTTACTGTGAGCAAAATGACATTCATTCACCCTATATAACTGTTTATGAATCTCTCGTATACTCGGCCTGGCTTCGTCTTGCTGCTGACATAAAGAAGGAAACCCGAGAGATGTTTGTGGAACAAGTCATGGAATTGGTGGAGCTAAATTCAATAAGGAATGGCCTAGTTGGACTTCCGGGAGTTAATGGACTTTCAACAGAACAAAGAAAGAGGCTAACCATAGCAGTTGAGTTAGTTGCAAATCCTTCTATCATATTTATGGACGAGCCAACCTCGGGTCTTGATGCTAGGGCTGCAGCCATTGTTATGCGAACCGTTAGGAACACTGTTGATACTGGAAGAACTGTTGTTTGCACTATTCATCAACCTAGCATTGACATTTTTGAAGCATTTGACGAGGTATGCTTCTGGTTAATTTGGGTTTCATTTACAGTTGCTTATATTGTTTTCTTGCTTAATGTTTTAATGTAATGGCGCCACTTGTTGTAGCTCTTGTTGATGAAAAGAGGGGGCCAAGTGATATATGGTGGACCCCTTGGTCGCCACTCACATAAGCTTGTAGAGTATTTCGAGGCAATACCGGGAGTCCCTAAGATCAAAGAAGGCTATAATCCTGCCACTTGGATGCTTGAGGTCAGCTCTACTTCAGTAGAGGCACAGCTCAGTGTTGACTTTGCAGACATTTATGCCAATTCTGATCTTTACCAGTAAGAGCTACAAAATGACATTTCGGGTTCTGGTATCAAATCTTGTATATCAAGTTGAAGCTAAAATTTCTCTTATGTATTTGATTTTCAGGAGAAATCAAGAGCTCATTAAGGAACTGAGCACTCCACCACCAGGCTCAAAGGATCTCTACTTCCCGACCAAATACTCACAAAGCTTTTGGACTCAATGCAAGGCGAGTTTCTGGAAGCAATACTGGTCCTATTGGAGGAATACTCAGTTTAACACGATAAGATTCACTATGACAATCGCCATTGGAATTCTATTCGGTTCTATATTCTGGGATAAAGGACAACAATAGTAAGTATGCAACATTTTGTTCAAGACTGACATTTGTTACATTTTCAATGGGTCCTAATTTCGGGTTCGCCCTTTCAATCACAGTCAAAGGCAGCAGGACTTAATGAATCTTCTGGGTGCTGCATTTGGTGCTCTTCTTTTCCTTGGAGCCATAAATGCTATAGCAGTGACTTCTTCTGTATCAATTGATCGAACCGTCTTCTACAGGGAAAGAGCTGCTGGAATGTATTCTGAGTTGCCATATGCATTTTCTCTTGTAAGTATTCACAAGTTCTGTTTTTTCAAAACCGGTTTTTTGATCTATTATGAAGCCTAAAATGATGCTCGGTTTCTTTGGTTCAGGTGGCCATAGAGACAATCTATGATTTCTTTCAAGCCCTCATATACTCTCCCCTTTTGTACTCGATGATCGGGTTTGAATGGAAGGTGGACAAGTTTTTGTACTTCAGTTACTTTGTGTTCATGTGCTTCGCCATCTATTCATTGTATGGAATGATGCTTGTTGCTGTGACTCCTGGTCAACAAGTTGCTGCCATTCTTATGAGCTTTTTCATGAGTTTATGGAACTTGTTCTCTGGCTTCATGGTTCCCCGACCAGTAAGTATTGAACTAAACTGAACTGAAACTTTTTGAATAAGTGCAATCAACTCAAACTTATTGAATAAATACTGAACTGAAGTGGCGAGTTAGTGAATTTAATGTGACAATTGGAGCTTGATTGTTGCAGCAAATGCCAGCATGGTGGAGATGGTATTATTGGGGATCTCCAACTTCATGGACAATTTATGGAGTTTTGGCATCTCAAGTTGGAGATGTAAAAACGATGCTTGAAATCCCGGGTTCTGATCCAATGGCTGTCAATGAGTTCCTGGAGAAATCGTTCGGTTTTAAGCATGACTTTGTGCTGCCTGTTGCTCTTGTTCATCTGGGTTGGTTCTTGCTCTTCTTCTTCATTTTTACTGCAAGCATCAGATTCCTCAACTTCCAAAGAAGATAGCAACATTCTTGTAGCTTTTTAGTGTTCAAATTTCTTTATTTTACTTGTATACAAATGCAAAACCTTGCAATAATGATGCATTTTTTTTAATCTAGCTTTGGGAGAATGTGATGACAATTTTTTGTAATTATCCTCCATAGTTGTAACGAAAGGGCAAATGTATTATTATATGCAAGATCCATATTTTATGTTGTAATTTTGGATAAAACAAGCAAAAGATAAAACGACAAGATCCATATTTTATGTTGTAATTTTGGATAAAACAAGCAAAACATAAAACGACAAGATCCATATTTTATGCTGTAATTTTGAATAAAACAAGCAAAAGATAAAACGACAATGAGAAACAGTCTTGAAATCTACACAACTAATTTAGATTCTAAAACGCAGGTACAAACCATGAAACGCAAGACACTCAAAGTATTATTCTTCAAGTATTATATTCTAATTTCTAATATATTACTCTTTATTTGGAATAAAAAAATCACGTGGGTGAATTTCAAACCATTCTGTTGAATTATGATACGAAATATAACATCATTTTGAATTTTTCTGATAATATAAGTTTGATATGATAGAATTTTAAAATCTGTAAAATGATAAAAAAATTCAATATAGGTGCCTTGTTTTTTAAAGTTAAACTCATTTCACATTCGGTCGAAACCATACCAAACCAATCCAAATCTAATTAAATGATATTTGGATAAGCAAAATTTTTTTATCCGAACCTGACCAAACTTAAGTAAATAATTTGGTTTAGTTAAAAACTAATCCAATCCAAATTTATATTAACAAAGTGTCAAACTTGCAAAAAAATTAGACCAAAAGATTAAATGAATATTATAAGTAAAAACCAAAGTCAGTAATTAATGGACCGTGCAAATTGCAAAAAAATTAGACCAAAAGATTAAATGAATACTATAAGTAGAAACCAAAGTCAGTAATTAATGGACCATGCAAAAATATTGCATAATATTATATATATATATATATATATATATATATTTTATCTTATTAATATACATAAAAATCTATGTTACATGTATTTCGGTTTGGTTTGGTTTCTTCAGATTTTTCAAAAAGTATCCGAACCAAACCAAATAACCGAATACATAATTTTCATTTTCCAATCCAAACCAATTATTTAAAATATTCAAATCAAATTAATAATTTAGTTTAATTCGATTTAAAAACCGGATATCCGAACCGTTTCCACGTCCTAATTTCACCAACAATAATGGAGACCAGTAAAAAGTTGTAATCATAAATTTTTTTTATCATAATTTGCCCACATGAACTTTGACTAAATATCACAGACAAAGGAAGTAGCAAATTGCAAGCCAACCCATGCTTCTAGAGGTTTATTTTTTAATCATTTAAATTATTATTATTTATTTATAAGGTCAATAAGAAACTTTCAACCAATCAATGTTAAATTAGTATATTATATACAGTTATTCGTTAGTTCATTCAAACGCTTGTTTCTTGCTTTAATTTTCTCCTCCATTTTTGTAGCCTTTCTAGATTCACATGACTTTTTTTTTACTTGTAATTTTTATTTTCGATAAAATGATATTTATTAATTTATGGCTTTCACTCTAATTTTAATTTCTTTATACATTTGCACAGAATTTTTTTTATATTAAATCACTCAATATACTCAAGTCACTACGTCTAAATTTTGACAATTCAGACGTGACTGGTTTAACGACATTGGATATAATTATATAAGTTTTAATTGCAATAAAGTAAAGTTCCATCAAATTATGCTTCATCTTCCCGAATAATATACTATTGAGACTACAGGTCATATTTTGGAAACTAGATAAATTCTTTAAATTAAATACTTTTCAACCTTAACTGCTTCTAGAACACCAAAACTAGAAATAAAATGAATTATTGTTGGGAATATTAAACTTTAAGGAATCTTATAATCTTTTTTTTGGATCATTTATAAGCTTTGTTTTTGTTTCATAATTTAATGGAAAAACAAATATACTATACCAGAAAAACTACACTTTTCCTGTAGTGCTTTTTCAATTTTCATTCTTCCTCGAACTTTAAGTTACTTCATACAAAAAAATATCCTAGGAAAACTTCTTTGCATAAGAATCCAAAAGACATTCCTAGTTTATATATGCAAATTACAATTAAAGACTTAAAGAATTTCTCTGAGCTCATTTGAATCATTTCCCATAAGAAAAATACATATTAGAAAACTTTTAATTCCGGACGTTCCAACTAAGTTTCAATCCTGAAACCGAAAGATAAAAATTAAGCTCAATCTTAATAAACGAAAGAAAAATACAGAAAAAGTAATTGTAAAAGAGAATTCAAACATCATACGAGTTAGTAGAAACTTGAGCCACTTAAAATCATGGATATATTGAGATTATATGTAGTATAAATCGAACAATTCAAAATTCAGTTTTTCAACTGCATAAAATGGTCTTTCAAATTGGCGGAAGACTTTTTTTTGTTACACCGAAAAGACGATATTATTGACTAGTAATTGGAAAAATAAAAAGAATTCAGCAGCGGCGGCCGTGGACAAGAATTTCTCATAATTCAGGCATTTTTGTTTTTCTTCCCATTTTCATTTATTTCTCAAAAATATCCATCCAATCCAATTTGGTTTTCTGTTTGACAATTCAAAGCACTGTGCCCGGTCAAACCTGGACCAAGTCAGCCATTACTTTGTTTTGTTTTTGTCGGGCTGTTTCTTAATTTCTTGTTACTATCAAGATTAATTATTAAAAAACATTAATAAAAAAAAAAACTAGGCTTCGACCCAGATTACGGCCCCAAAGACAGTCACTGTACAAAAACCCACATTTTTATATTCAGACATCATTGTCCCTATCCCTAAGCAACAATGGCCATCTTTGACAACGCAATAACTTGGATGCTTCCTCCATGTAAATATCACACACAGCTCCCAAATTGTTAAATATTTTAATTCAATTCTTTGACCAGAAGTTCTTCCTTCTGGATACTATTTCTTTTATATAAATATGCATCCTTTCAACCTCCCAGCCATCTTTAATATTTCAATCTCCACAAAAGGAGAAAAGGGTAGCCGCCAATTTTTACCTCCGATCAAAATTTCCCATAAAGTTACCTCCTTTACAGAGAATTTAACAGAATTTCACAGGAGGAAGACGAAAGTTGAAAGCTTTGAACTTTGAAGTGACCAAACATGGCAGCGAGGTTAGCTGCGGATGATTTGAACAGGCTGAGCAGCAGCAGGCAAGGCAGCAGGAGAAGCTGGGGCTCTGCAAGCGCCAGTGTGAGGGAAATATTCAACGGCCCTGATGCGTTTCAGCGGAGTACAAGGCAATCCGAGAACGATGATGAGGCCGAGCTCTGGTGGGCCGCCATTGAAAGGCTGCCCACTTATGACAGAGTCAGGCAAGGGATGCTGAGACAAGTTTTGAGCAATGGAAGAGTTGTGCAGAACCAAATTGATGTTACTCAGCTTGGGATTCAAGATAAGAAGCAATTGGTCAGCAATATTCTTCAGGTTGTTGACCAGGATAATGAGAAATTCTTGTGGAGAATCAGGAATCGAACCGACAGGTTAGTTGATTTTGGTTTGATTAAGGTTCTTTTTTTTGTGATTTGAGTTGTTGGTTAAGTTGTTTGGATCTTTTTGAATAGGGTGGGGATTGATATTCCTAAAATTGAAGTGAGATTTGAGCATTTGGAGGTTGAAGGAGAAGCTCAAATTGGAAGCAGAGCTCTTCCTACTATTCTGAACGCTGTCCTCAATACAGTTGAGGTATGTGTTTCTGTTTCACTATAATTAGTTTGAATCATTAAATCCACTTGTAATAAGATCAATTTGTTAAAAGGCAAAGAATTTTGTAAGAGAAATTGTGGTTTTAGACTTGATAGTCGAATTTGTTTGGATAGGGTGCTCTTGGTACAATTGGGCTATCTCCATCAAAGAAAAGAACCATCAAGATTCTCAAGAACATCAGTGGAGTAATAAAGCCATCAAGGTACACAAATGAACCAATTTCTGTCAATGATTATTGAGAAATACGCTTTTCTTATACCTTTTTTCACTTTCAGGATAACATTACTTCTGGGGCCTCCCGGTTCAGGGAAAACAACTCTACTAAAAGCACTCGCAGGCAAACTCGAAGATGATCTAAGGGTTTCAGGAAAAGTGACCTTCTGTGGCCACGAGTTCAAAGAGTTCTATCCTCAAAGAACCTGCGCTTACATCAGCCAACATGACCTTCACTGTGGGGAGATGACAGTAAGAGAAACCCTTGATTTTGCAGGCCGTTGTATGGGAGTTGGAAGTAGATATGACTTGCTTTTAGAGCTCTCGAGGCGAGAGAAAGAAGCCGGTATCAAACCGGATCCTGAAATTGATGCTTTCATGAAAGCTACTGCTGTTACTGGCCAGGGATCCAGTTTGTACACCGACTATATCCTCAAGGTTTGTTGCTTCCATCATTGTAATTGATTGTCTAAACAAGACCAATTTGACCTAATTTTTCCCCCCAATTCATTTCAGCTTCTTGGACTGGATATATGTGCTGACATCATGGTGGGAGACCAGATGAGAAGAGGCATTTCAGGTGGACAAAAAAAGCGTGTCACAACCGGTATGTCTAAATTAGAGTAAATTAGAGTGTGAAGTTTCAAACTTTTTGCTTTGTGATTCTGATGGGCTGTGAAATTCAGGTGAAATGTTGGTTGGAGCGGCGAAAGCTTTCTTCATGGATGAAATATCAACTGGACTTGACAGCTCTACAACTTTCCAAATTGTCAAGTACATGAGGCAAATGGTTCATATAATGGATGCAACAATGGTGATCTCGCTTTTACAACCACCGCCAGAGACATATGATCTCTTTGATGACATCATCTTGCTTTCAGAGGGTCAGATCGTGTACCAAGGCCCGAGAGAGAACGTTCTAGAATTCTTTGAGTACATGGGATTCAGATGTCCCGAAAGAAAGGGAGTTGCAGATTTTCTGCAGGAAGTGACATCCAAAAAAGACCAAGAACAGTACTGGTACAAAAAGAACCAGCCTTATAGATATGTCTCAGTGTCTGAATTCTCCCAAGCCTTCGGATCGTTTCACATCGGTCAACGGATTTCAGAAGAGCTCAGCGTCCCCTTTGACAAGTCAAGAACACATCCCGCAGCTTTGGTCAAAGAGAAGTATGGGATCTCCAAAATGGAGCTCTTCAAAGCTTGCTTTGACCGGGAATGGCTGCTGATGAAACGCAACTCGTTTATATACATATTCAAGACTTTCCAGTTGACATTCATGTCTGTTATTGCGTTTACTCTCTTCTTAAGAACCGAGATGGATCCTGGTACTCGAGAAGGTTCAGGAAAATACTTCGGGGCCCTGTTTTTCGGTCTCATGAATGTGATGTTCAATGGAATGGCAGAGATTGCAATGACACTTGTCAGGCTTCCAGTGTTCTTCAAGCAAAGGGATTCCTTGTTTTACCCGGCTTGGGCCCATGTCTTGCCTATTTACATCCTCAGAATCCCCATGTCAATAATGGAAGCCGGCATTTGGACCGTTCTCACTTACTATACCATCGGTTTTGCTCCTGCTGCAAGTCGGTAAGTTCTGTGATCTATTGGTTATAATGGCGGAGATTGTTGATTTCTAAATTTTATTTGGTCACTGATTTTTTTCTTTTTGTAATGTTTTCAGGTTTTTCAGACAGTTCTTGGCATATATTGCAGTGAACCAGTCGGGTCTGGCTCTCTTCCGTTTCATAGCAGCTGTTGGAAGAACAGAAGTTGCTGCAAATACATACGGGTTTCTTGTTCTCTTGTTGTTCAGTATCCTCGGTGGCTTCATTATTTCTAAAGGTAATAAAACCGATCTGAATGCTCCCTGGCACTTATGCAATACAGTTTTGTTTCTAAGCGTTTGATTTTTCGGTTTGCAGATGACATTGTATCATGGCTGAAGTGGGCATATTACACTTCTCCTATAATGTACGGACAAAATGCCATTACTATAAACGAGTTTCTTGATGATCGGTGGAACAAAGTAAGTCAACAATACTGCCATTTTAATCGAACGTTTTTCATGAAATTTGTTGCCTTATTTAATATTAAGATCCAAATTCTTGGCTTTCTCACTTTTTGTCTTGTGGTGCAGCCTACTGGCAATGCAAGTGAGCCTACAATTGGAATTTCCTTTCTCAAAGAAAGGGGTATGTTCACAACCAATGCATGGTATTGGGCTTGCATTGGATGGCTTTTCGGGTTCTCGATTATTCTCAATATCCTTGTTGTTTTTGCAATGACATATTTGAACCGTAAGTCTATGTCCCCTGTATGTTCATCTGTTAACCTTTCTATATCTCAAACTCATGTTTTTAATGATATCTTCTTTTATCAATGCTAGCGCCCGGTGAAAGAACTGCTTCTATCAGTGAACCCGAAGATGAAAACAAGCAGGCATCATCTTCTTCACAAGGTCTTATATTCACTTCTTATGTTTATTTTATCATCTTGCTTATTTTGTTGCTCCTGATGTTCTAACAATACTAGGATAATCAAACGGTTCATTGCAGGAATCGAAATGGTGGAGACTCGAGAGGACAATAACTTAGGCAAAAATGTGTCTACAAAAGGGATGGTTTTGCCTTTCCAGCCTCTCTCACTTACTTTCAACCATGTCAGCTACTCGGTCGACATGCCAGCGGTACACCGTTTTTCTCAATTTTGCATGTAATAAAACTACAATTTCTCTAAAATATTTTTCTCACCATAGTTTCGGTTAACTCTTCAGGAGATGAAAGCACAAGGAATAGAAGAAGACCGGCTACAACTGCTGCGAGATGTCAGTGGAGCCTTCAGGCCTGGTACTCTGACAGCACTGGTAGGTGTTAGTGGCGCCGGTAAGACAACTCTGATGGATGTATTAGCTGGAAGGAAGACCGGTGGATACATTGAAGGAAGTATAAGCATTTCGGGTTACCCAAAAAATCAAGCTACATTTGCCCGAATCAGTGGTTACTGTGAGCAAAATGACATTCATTCACCATATGTAACTGTCTATGAGTCTCTGGTATACTCTGCCTGGCTTCGTCTTGCTTCCGATATAAAGAAGGAAACCCGAGAGATGTTTGTTGAAGAAGTTATGGAACTGGTGGAACTTAATTCAATAAGGAACGCTTTGGTGGGACTCCCCGGTGTTAGTGGACTTTCAACAGAACAGAGAAAAAGGCTTACTATAGCAGTTGAGTTAGTTGCAAATCCTTCAATTATCTTCATGGATGAGCCAACTTCGGGTCTCGATGCTAGAGCTGCAGCCATTGTTATGAGAACCGTTAGGAACACCGTTGACACTGGAAGAACCGTTGTCTGCACTATCCACCAACCGAGCATTGATATCTTTGAAGCTTTTGACGAGGTTTGGTTTTTGTTTTGTTTCATTTGCATTCATCTGTGATTTTTGTTGACTTTTAACATGATGTTGTCGGTAATTGCAGCTGCTGTTGATGAAAAGAGGAGGACAAGTCATATATACCGGACCGCTCGGTCGCCATTCTCATAAACTTGTAGAGTATTTTGAGGCAATACCGGGAGTTCCCAAGATTAAAGAAGGCTATAATCCTGCCACCTGGATGCTCGAGGTTACATCTACTCAAGTAGAGGCACAGCTTGGAGTTGATTTTGCAGAAATTTATGCCAATTCGGATCTCTACCAGTGAGTACTCAAAATCCCATTTTTTGGCTGCGAAACCGAACCGAATTTGTTTTGATTTTAATATTTTATAATGTTTGGGTTTGTCTTTGATTTTCAGGAGAAATCAAGAGCTGATTAAAGAACTGAGCACTCCACCGCCGGGTTCGAAAGATCTCTACTTCCCTACAAAATACTCACAAGGCTTTTTGACTCAGTGCAAGGCGACTTTCTGGAAGCAGTACTGGTCATATTGGAGGAACACACAATTCAACGTGATTCGTTTTGTTATGACAATCGCCTTTGGACTCATGTTTGGTGTTATATTCTGGGATAAAGGGCAGCGATAGTAAGTGGACATCATTGCATGCAACTTGTTACTACAACCAAATTTGTTTCATCAAAATATAAATTGACCGAGCACTTTTGTTTTTGTCTCAGTGAAAAGCAACAGGACCTGCAGAATCTTCTAGGAGCTTCTTTCGGTGCTCTTTTGTTCTTGGGATCCATCACTGCCATGTCAGTGACTACTACTGTAGCAACCGAGAGAACTGTCTTTTACCGGGAAAGAGCAGCTGGAATGTATTCAGAGTTGCCTTATGCATTCGCTCAGGTACATATATGAGTGTGTAGCTAAAAGTCATTCAACACTGCTGACGTGGTGAAAGTAATCCCCCCTAATGCTGACGTGGCGATCCATGTCAGCATTAGAGGGTCAGTTCACGCGCTTTTAACAAGTTGAGATGGTTTGTTAAATTGTCTGGTTTTTCTTTTGTTCAGGTCGCTATCGAGGCCCTCTATGATCTCGTGCAAGCTATAATATATTCTCTTCTTCTGTATGCAATGATCGGGTTCATATGGGAGGTGGAAAAGTTTTTCTATTTCACCTACTTTGTTGTGATGTGCTTATTAATCTACTCATTGTATGGAATGATGCTTGTTTCCCTCACACCGGGCCAACAAGTTGCTGCAATTCTCATGTCTTTCTTCTTCAGCTTATGGAACCTCTTCTCGGGCTTCATGATTGCTAGACCGGTAAGCAACCTATAGCAAAATTCCGTTTTTTTTTATTTTTTTTATTTTTTTAATATTATTATCAAGTTAATGAAAATGGTTACATTGACAAATGCAGCTAATGCCGGTATGGTGGAGATGGTACTATTGGGGGTCTCCAACAGCATGGATCATATATGGAGTTATAACTTCTCAAATCGGGGATGTGACAACGCCCCTTGAAATTTCGGGTTCTTCAGAAAGAATGGCTGTGAATGAATACCTTAAGCAGTCATATGGCTTTGAGCATGATTTCCTTGGGCGGGTTGTGATTGTTCATCTGGCTTGGGTGTTGCTCTTCTTTTTCATTTTCACTGGATGCATTAGATACCTCAACTTCCAGACAAGATAGAAGATGTTTTATAGTAGATTGGAAAGGAATATTCTTGTTGTAGCTCATTTTTTGTGGAATCTTTGAATTTGTAAATTGGAGCTTTCTGAACTGATTTTTTGGTCCGTTTTGTACTATATTTTCTCTACTTTATGTAACAATGCAATAATGTTAATGCAATATTTGTTTCAGAGCATATGGTAATTTGTTGGATTTGACTGACTTAATAGTATGATCCATGAGAGGACCATTTGTTTCATCTTTGCCACAACCCATAGTTCTTGTCAGTAGTCTCCAGCTTCTTAATAGTGCTATCGATAAATTCTAGTTTATTATTGCACATAAGCGTTATTCGCATATTACGTGCCCAAACATGATAATTGGATCTTTCAAGAGTTGGAGAAACAAGAACCAATGCGGTATTTTCTCCAGAATGAAGGTAAAATGGACTATGCTCATCTATCCACTGATTATTTTGATTAGACATTTCCAGCAAAAACGAAGCTAGATTAGAACCCAGAAAAGAATGACAAAATTGAAAAATAGGAAGATGAAAGCAATTTTCTGCAAATTAGTTTAGAATAGGATAAACTAACTTTCCAATTACAAAGACTAAAATTCCCCTTAAGCGTAATGGTTGTAGACTATTATTTTTTTAAAAAAACCCCGAGAGAACAAAGAGTTCTCCTAAAGAAAAAAATGAAGAGAAAGGTGAAAACACCCTCCTGAGTCCTGCCTTTTCATTCAAAAATGGATAATGATTGTGGACTGTAGTCTGTAAATATAGATTTACAACTCAAAGACACAAAACAAAGAAGCGCAATCATTTAATTCTTTTCATCCAGTTTTATCTTTCATAATATTTTATTTACTCTGTCATATATTATACATTTTTTCAATAATAACATGTGGTAAGAATCTCAAGAACATTAAGAAAGATCTACCATCATTTTCCTTTTTAACCAAGTCGTTTTTATTTTATGAATTAAAGAGTATTTTCAATAACTTATCAATTCTATTAATTGTTTTGAATATACATCAAATATAAAAAGAGACACACGATCATTTAATTAAAAAAAAAAAAAAGATAAATATTCTAATCAATTACTCTACTCAACTTTTCAATTTCTTTTTTAACGCTACCTTCAAAACTCCATTTCCATTTTCTCACTTCTCTTTCAATCTCCTCGTTTTCCAGCAAAAACCACCGGCCGGTCACCGCCTCGCCCTCGCCATTCCCGTTCGTCGCCCTTGCCGTTCTAGTCCGTCGCCGACAAGTCTCTCCACCGCTGTTGCCAACTCCATTTTCCGACGCCGCAGCTGAAGACCAACTCTTTATATCTCCTCCCCATCCCCATTTTCCCCTCTTTCACTGTATTTTCCAGACAAAACGCATCCCGGTCCGTCGCCGTCCGCGATCTCGCATCTGGCCGCCGTTGATGTTTCCAGATCTCGCCGCCCGAAACACACTCAGCCTCGCCAAAAATTCCAGATCTGATCCGATTGAAAGCCATCGAAATGTTGTTGTTGTTTCAGAAAAATCCCGGCAAAAAACAGGCGAGTTTCCGGCGATATGTTGTTTCTCTATTTGCTGCTAAATGCTGAGTTTGTTGAATCCTATGGATTGAATTGATCCTGCCGCTGTTTTCCCCCGCCAGATCTGAAATAGTGAATGTTCAGCTTTTCTCGGCCTTTCTCGGCTTTGCTGTAGCGGCGGCGTTTGCTTTTCTAGTTTGTTTAATTGTCATTATGATTTTTTCTTAGATTTCTGTTTGGTTAGGACATCTCAACCCTAGTTCAAATTATTCCTTCATTTAAGCAATACTATTCATGATTTAAACAATAAATAATATTATTTTAAATGTTGAAAAATTTATAATTTTATGATTTTATTTCATGGAATTAATTTTAATTTAATATATTATTAAATAATTAATTGTAACATTAATGTGAATTATTTTATGAATATGAATGTGAATAAGTTTATTTTAATTAATTATTCTGTGTTGACGTTAATGTGAATATTATTTGATTAAACAAAGAAAAGAGGCATTAATTGAGCATTTGTGGGAGAAATATTCTAGTTAGATTATTTCATGTGTTAATTTTTTATAATTATATGTCAATCTAATATGTTGTTAATTTTCGTTGGTTGTATGTTGTTGTTTTTTAAATTGTTGTTTTTTATTAAATTATTAATGTAATTTAATTTTTTGTGTGAATTGTTTTCAAATTGTTATGATTTTTATGATTAATTGTGAATAACTATATAAGTATATAAAAGTGGTAGTGTGTATTTATAAAGGAATATAACAATAATATATGGGTAGGTAGATTTGAATATAATTCTAATATTTTAATTTGAAGCAGTGGTTGGAGAAGTAGACATTATAGTAACTCTAAATTATGAAGAAAAATGAGATTTGAAGCAAAAAAAAAAAAAAAGGTTGGATAGAGTTAAAAATGCCTTATCAGATTAAATAAACTGAATTACAAAATCTTTTTGTCATAGGTGTTGCGTAACAAGCGCGATGCACTTTTTTATTATTATTAAGTCTAGGATAAGATTAAACTTTTTCAAGTTCCTGGAGTTAACCCTCAAACGAGGGGCTCTATAAAATCAAAATAACTTCTCACAAAAAGATGATAAAAATTCGATTTTTGCAAGAGAACATCGTATGTAATTTAGTCAGAATTTGATAATCAACCCACTTAGATTATCATGTGGAAACATTACATCAAGCAGACTTCCATTTTTAAATCACCAAAAATAATTGAATAAATTTTAAAATATCAACAAAAATACATCACGCTATTCATTTTCCATGGGTTGATCACCACATTTTTAGCTAAATGCCTTTTTTTTCTTTCATATAAACGAAATTAAAATTATAGATATTTTATGACTTGAAAGATAAAATTTGCACCGTGCTTGCACGACTAATTCACAACAACTCAATGATAGATACCAACGGTTATACTATTTTGTGATGTATTATTTCGGTAACCCTTTCTATAAGTGTATTTAGTGGAACGTGGACTTTTTTTTAGTAATATTTACAAGTATTTTTATTGAGATACATTGTTTGAGACTTAATTACAGTGAAGCCTCCTTACCCTTTCCAACAAATGTATTTAGTGGAGTTCGAACATTGTTCTTCCCCCACATACTCAGCCTACGTTGTCAACTGAGCTACACTTTATTGGTAGTGGAACATGGACTTTAAATCTAACTGCATGTACTCATTCTGTGGTATTGATTGAACTATATGTCAGTGTTTGTTTCTTTTCTTCATATCCGTTTTTTAGCCTTTTCAACTTCAAACAATAATTTTAAGTATTTAGTTACATTCTCATCAAGTGTTTACTTTTAGTTGTTTTGGAATACAGACTGTAAAAATACGATGAATAGCTACCAATAAAAATGAACATCGATAATAGATAATATAATCCCTCAATTTTATTGAAGGATTAAGGAGTTTATTACTGACAATAAGGTAAAACGCTACTCTCAGAGCTCAACAACAAGGTAAAATGCTCTTCTTTGGAGTTGGAAATACAACTTTTGGATATTAAGATGGGCTTTTTATGTTTCATTCCCTATAGAGCCCATTGAAAAGACCACCTAGCTACTATTCTTGGATAATTGCTCCAAAAATGTATTAAAATTTTGGTGAAGATTAGAGGTGTTCA
>CAOJBJ010964193.1:0-10954 GCA_948291685.1 Euphorbia celastroides | reverse complement strand
AATTGTGTCGATTGAAAAAAGGAGAAACTTGAGTTTGGATCTCTTCTTGCTTCCAATACAGTTGATCACATGATTTTTTGGTGGGTCAATTTATGAATGAGAACCATTTAAATAGTGGTATTGTGTATAGTTTACAAATTGCGGGACCTTGCTTTTTGAAAACGTCATCCTACAACTTGAAGGATCGAGATAAGAGTCAATTGTTGTCTGCGAAATGCCCATTCAATTAATTCACTCTGCAATTAATTGCAACCGTGACATGATGGCTTCCTTCATATTCTTTTTTTTTTGGCTCTTGTAGCCAGAACAATTGAATAAAATTTTCGACTTGTGTGGGGCCCTGGACGAGGTTAACTGGCCTGGAGTTTCCAAGATGCCTTGGTATAACAATTTTAAACCATCCAGGCCTATGAAGAGGCGTTTAAGAGAGGCTTACAGACAGTAAGTTGCAAAACTTTTTGCTTATCTGCTGTTGAAAGTTTAACTTGTCGGAATGTTGACTTTTATCTGGAACTCGTGTGTTTTTTCCCTTTTATTTTTCTCTTTGTGCTTCCCTGACCCAACTTTTGGCAATTTACATGTACTAGCTTTGACCGCCATGCTTTGGATTATTAGATAAAATGCTGACTCTTGATCCTTCTCAGGTACTTTCTTCTTTTTGCACATAATTATTTCAGTTTCATGGTAAATTGAATAAAATCCTTACTCGAATACAAGTTTTTTCTCTATATGTAAAGGAGGGTTACTGTTGAGATTAAGTTTAAGTGCATTTTATTTTCATGTCCTGGAGAGGTATATGATTATTTGAATATCTCAATGTTAATGCAGAGGGATAATTTACCTGAAGGGCTTAGTTCAATACTTAGCTTTTCTAAAATGCTGGCTTAATTCACTTTTGTGACCAAGTTCATCTATCAGTCTTGATAAATGTTTAAATGGATGGCAGGCAAAATTTTGCGGCCATACTTCCTAGAATGCGTCTATACCTGATAGGTCTGAACATTAATTGGCCAAAAAGGCCCCGAGTTGATTGGCGCTATTGCATGAGAGAGACAGGAGTTTTCTCAGACTTTAAATGACAAAACCTTTAGGCCTGTGAATAACAACCCTCCAATGTTCATATAGCTACTTAGCCTTTCGTCTCCTGGCCGTGTTTCAGTGGTCATGAAACTAATTCTTGCTTTAGTTCAAGAGCACATAAGATAAGTGGTCTTAATGAGGCTGTTCAGGAACAAGTATAAACTCTCAAGGGGTACTTGTATCATTTCACATGTTTGTTTTCTCATACAAAACTTTTGGGGATTAATCTTGGCCTGTTCTGAATTTTGCGTCTACTTATTAGACAAATGCCACGAAAACACTCCCGAGGCTGAGAAAAATTTACTGCCAGTGATGTTAGGATGAGGAGAGAAGAAAGAAAGTGCCTAACATTGTTGCCGATGTATTCTTTAAGTGTATGATTTATGGTCTTCTAATTGATTCAAATAACGGTGTTGAACCCGATTGCTTGGGCAAATTTTTACCTGTTATGAACAGAGAATCTCAGCCAAGGATGCACTTGATGCTGAGTACTTTTGGACCGACCCATTGCCTTGTGATCCTAGGAGGTGTGCTTTCTTCTCTGTATCCCTTGTACCGTTTATAGTGTTCTATTTGCTTGACCAATGCTCTTGTTTTAGTCTACCCAAGTACGAATCATCCCACGAATTCCAAACAAAGAAAAAGCGCCAGCAGCAAAGACAGCACGAAGAAAACGCAAAGCGCCAGAAACTGCAGCACCCGCCGCCACATGGCCGCCTCCCGCCCATTCAGCAGCCCGGGCACCCACCAATGAGGACCGGGAACCAGCCCTTGAACAGCTCACAGGGCCCGGTTGCCCTGGGGCCAAGCCACCACTATGGGAAGGCCCGTGCCCCTCCTGGTGGGCCCGGCAGGTATCCCCCAGGTGCGACGAGTGGCGGCTACAGCCACCCGAACCGCGGTGGTCAAGGTGGAGGCTATGGGAGTGGACCGTACCCTCCACAGGGGCGGGGACCGCCTTATGGCTCGAGTGGAATGGCGGGTGCCCCTCGCAGTGGAGGGGGCAACCAGTATGGTGGGCCCGGTTATCAGCAAGGGGGTCCTCCGTTTGGTGGCTCGGGTGTTGGTAGAGGGTCGAATGTGATGGGTGGGAACCGGAATCAATATGGTTGGCAACAGTAGTGGGAGTTCTATAAGAATGGAACTGGGAATGGCACTTGCTCGGGTTAGGAGACAATCGAGTGTGTTTTGGGTTTGTGAACTGTTGAGTGAATACGGATACATGTCTGACACTTAGAGATGTTTTACTTGTGCTTGGTGATTATTTCTGTTCTGGATTGAATTTGGTGATCTTTAACCTATGTTGTTGCCTTGTATCATTTGTATTTTGATTTTATTATATCAAATTTTGTTTTCACCAGTATATTATAATGACGTGTTTTAAATTAGCTGCCTTTTCTTATTCCTCTCTAGAGTTATAAGCATATTAACTTATTTTTCATTTTCATTAAAACGTTCAACTTTTGAGCATGATGAAGACTTATAGTCTGCGGATAAACCACTTATTTTGAATATTTCACTTGCTCTCTCTGATAAATTTGTCTGTCTTGTAAGTTATTTATAAGTTATATGATTTGATGTGCTGGCATTTTGCTTAAAACTTGTTTATATTTAATTTTACAAATCCATACAAATTAGTTTCATTTAGGAACTTCCTTATGATTCAGTGCAGTAGTGGCAGATTTTTTTTGTAGTTGCCTTTAATTCCCATAAAAAAATATAGAACTTTGAATGTAAATTTGAGATCTTCATAACTACTATTAAGTTGAAACATTCTGACTTATTTCTCTACAGACTTGTTTGATATGTACTTTGACAATTGACATAAACAAATTAGCTAATTGGTGCGCAAATTTTGTTGTGGGGACCACCCAAAGGCCTACATGTCTCAAACCTTATTCATCTTCTTATCTCTGTCTTCACTTCTCTTGTCGTTTATTCAAATTATCTCTGTTTCCTCGTGTTTCAACAATTATTTGCTTGGAAAACCGTATTCTAATTTATCTACTTATTTATTACTTAGACACGTACATTTATAGAATTTACAATAAAAATTCTACGAGAAAACTAAGTCTCACATGAAGATTTTAGTCATACGGTCAATGGCAAATTAAAAAAATATCCTGTGCGTCTAGTCCAAATGTAATACTAACATATGTGTACAAATAAGAAAAAATTGAACAATATTTAAACACGTATATTGACAACTACGGTTTACAAATTATATAAGATATGGTTACCTAATTATATAAACAAAATTTTCCACGACTAGTCAACCGAATCGATACAAATTTAGAAGAATAAGAAGTTTAATGCAGTTTATGTTATTTAGAAGTAAAAAACTAGAGCTTATATGTGGATTCCATATAATTTTTCCAGTAAAAGTACAATTTTTAAATTAAAGTCCTCAAATGTGGAGTTAAATATTTACTTTTTACAATAGTATCTTGTTTTATATATAAAAAAATCACTTTCTTTAATTTTTGGTGGTGGAAATAAATTGTAAAGTCCGTTTATATATTTCTATATACGGGGACCATGGTTAAAATTGATGCATGAGATGCATACATTTTCCTCAAACGTGGAATCACGTCTAATCTGTTAAAACTATCATGTGTGAGACTTGTTTGTGGGCCAAGTCTCGAGTGCTTTCAAATAGCTCGAACTTGGCACACTTTTTATAACATATTCGAGCTCAAAATCTAATATTTAATAGTTTTATATGATTTTATATGTTTAATATATTAAAATTTTTTAACTACATAATAAAGGAATCATTCTTTATTTTATTTCAAATTTCATACTAAGAGCAACCCTTCCCACACAATTAACTAATTATTTTTTACTTTCAAACTTAAAAATAATAAGTTATACTATATATTTAAAGAAAATAAGTTAAAAATATCATGACATGTAAAATTTTGACATATTCATACATAATTTCTAATTTTTGTTGTCTGCGTTACTAAAAGATTAAAAGTAATATATATAAATCCTCAATCGAATATGAATACAAGTGAAAGATTAAGATGTCGAAAACAATGCTCTAAGAAAAGTACAACACCCCGGCATAATAGACATGTCATGTTGATATTGTTGATTGTTGTCTCTAAAAATTGGTATTACAAACTTTTTATATAATATTATTTTTTAATTTTGGCAGTGTATTTTGATCATTTCTATTAAAAAGTTGAGAACTATCAAAACAGTTTTCCCAAACTATAATCTATTACTTTTAAAGAAAGCTTCAAAATGAAACTTTATCATAGAAAGTAATTTGGAGAAGAAGTCTCAAACATACCTTTAAAAAGTCTAATAAATAAAATAATGCAAAAATGAAATAAAATCGTATGACTTATCTCTCATATTTATCCGTTATGTTCCTCTACATAAATACCCTCACCCTCCGTCACCGCTACACATCATTTTTTATCCAATCAGCTGTGACTGTCATAGGAAAATCGTCCCCACCCCGGTGACACTAAACCGCCCCCTTGTTTGAGAAGCTGAGTGGTCTTTCTTGCTTTTCGCGCAAGCAAATTTGGCATAAAAAACAAAAATAATTTAGCTGAGAGCGTCTGAGCGACCGCCGACTTAATTTGCACCGTCAACGCTTCATCCATGCTTATACTTATCTCCGGCGCCGTATCTCTCCCTCGCTGTTCCTGTTCTCGTGAGTTAGGGCTCCTTTCTCTCTGACCTGCACCGAGTTTTTTGGTATTTTATGTATCGTATTCAGGTAATATCTTTTTAATTTCCGGCTGTTATCACTTGTTGAACCTCTTTTCTTTGGTTAAAAACTGATCGGATTATCTCGTAGGTGTAGTTTACGTTAATATTTTGTGTGATTTGTTGCATTTGACTTATAGTTTTGTTTCGTGAAAGAAGCGAGTAGATCGGGGTTGATTTTCACGAAAAGTGGTTTTCGTGGTCTTTCTGATGATTGATGTTCTTGTTTTTAGTTGAATTTGGAGATTTTTTGCTCTATATCTCCTATAATTTGCGTTGACTGCAGTTGAGTACTTAATTTATTGTTTGATATAAAGAAAATAGCCTGTGTTACTGAATTTGGACAGAGGTGAATGGGAGACTGTATATTTTAATTGTTTTGTTTCTTTAAATTCTTAAGAAGGTATTTCAACATTTGTTGCTAATGAGACTATTATCTTTTGTGTTTAGGCCGATTTAATTTTGATTTTATGGTAGATTTTTTATGCCGTTAATTTCAACTGATGAAAGTATTGGATTTTGAGATTCTTAGCTCATTTAAGCTTGTGCTTTGTAAGATTGCATTGATCTGAAACTGAAGTTTTGAATTTTTTGTACCGATATTCTTTGGAGAATTTGAGTACATATTTTTGGACAATTGATATTACATTTAAGCGTATGTTTGTTGAGTTGAGAAATTAAAACCATCGCGATATCCATTTTTTGTTAAATCTATATTTTATTTCTGTATAATGTGAGGGTAACTAATATAGTTACTGAAATGAAGGAGTTGAATATCTTGTTATTGGATGATTTAGGAGTAGAACTTCTCAAGGAACATAGAAGAGGAACATGTACAGCGTGAAATCTAACTGCAATACTAGGTATTTGCTGCTTTTCCTGTTTTTCGTGCAATATAGTTCTGTTATGGTTTTCTCTTTATTTTCAAGATTGCAAATTCATCTCCTGTTGATCTGTGTTGGACAAGTTTGTGGAGATATTTTGACCTACTGGGCTAACAATGATAAGAAGGTTCGGATAATATTTGACTTTGTTGGTGTGTATTGGGACAATCCACTCTTGTATGTGTTATTTTCGATCCGTTGACTAGAAAGTTTGTATTTATTGTTTTGGTTTCCTCTATATGTATGTTCTGTTTAAATAGAGCTATGTTCCACTTGCCAAGCAATGTGCTACTCCATTTACATATATGTGTTCGAATTGCTCCTAAGTTGAGTGGCATCTCATATTTGTATCATTTATGAGCTTAGTTGTTAGAGGCATGCCTCACACAAGGCCCAATGTCCTACAATTTGCCATACACCAAGTGAGGTGATGTACCTTGGGTGGGTGCGTGCCTAATTGAGTCTTGAGATTTTTTGCCTAGGCGGGCCTCAGGGACAGGAACAAGATGTTATTCTTTATGTTTAACATCCACCTGAACGTTTTTGTTCCTTTTTTCTATTTTGTTCACTTTTTTAAGTATTCCCTAGTATTGTCTAATTCAGTATTTATTTCTTTACTTTGTTTAACTTACACCAGCCTACAACCAAGCCTTAATCCCATGCTAACCGGGTTCCGCTATATGAATTTTCTTACGCCATGAAGCTCTTTAATTGTTGTTTGGTCTTCTTTTCCTGCTTCAAAAATGTTTAAAGGTTTTTGTGTTCTAAACTCGAAAAAGTTGTGTTCTGCTCTGGTTTAAAAACAGCACAACGCTGTAGCCGTATTTACAATATGGAAGTGAACACGTTTTTTTAAGCATAAAATCTTATTCTGTGATGTTTTTTTTTTGTTGAGTGTCTGGGACTCGGACCAAATGCTATTGTTATTAAGGTTTTAGGAATAAAGATGTGGAAAGATGGGTATATTCTCTCTGTTCCGTACTTCCTTCAAAAATCAATTGCTTGTACTTGTATGTCAATGCCCTAATGCGAGTCATTCTCAAAATTAGTAAATGAACAAAAAACTTGGATCTGAATTTAATTAAGAGGGGAAGGGCGGAAATGTATGCCGATGACACCTATTTGGAGACACTTGTCTTGCCCTGCTACTTACATCACTTACATTAAAACCTGGGAAAGGAATGCAGATGATTTAAATCCTAGAGGAGAAATGCCTCCCATGGATATAAGAGATGTATTAACAGTTCGACAAGCAGAGAACACTGTTCCCATGGTGCAGTAAATATCGAGATGTGATATATATGATAGTAACAAATCTGTGTTAGTTCCACTGTAGTTTGTTCAAATTGGATATTTTCTATGCATGATTTTAATTTTCACTTACTATCCCATATATACATAGTTATATTTATGCCAGTTTCAGAAAAGATTAAAGGGAAGGGTTACTATGGCATATAACAATATTTTGGGAATGCTTAGTTACAGATCTGTATCAGTAGTTTATTATAATTATTTTTCATTTGCCTAAGTGGTTGGGAAGTGTTCTGATATTCAATCATCTGCTAGAGGAATTCATATTTGTACAGGTCTGATAGATTCTTAGTACTAATTGTGATTAGTTCTGGTCAATGTGAAAATAATGGTTGGAATTCTTATTTAACAGTTAATGTGGCAAGAAATACTATTTTATGATATAAGTGTGACTGCAGTGAAATCTAAAGATCCAAATTCTTATTTTGCATAGTAGCTTAACTAGATTTGTATTCTTTGCTATATGAAATATTGCCTATAGTTTTTCGTATGCGATGTGTGACATAAATTTGTATTCTGAGACTCATAACTAGCTCCTATTTTACAGGTTTTGCCAAATAAATTCAATGGCATTGTATCTTTAAAACTGGTTTGAGGTTCGAGTGCGTAGTCTTCTTTATATTCAAACTTTTGGAGTTATACATCTTGATAGGGATTGATCTAGTTGGTAGAAATGGACTCCAAGATCGTAAGGGTGTTGGGTAGTAATCGTAGAGTTATGTATGGACTGAAGAGGAAGCGTGCATCGCGTAGTGTAGTGTACTGCGCTGGAGCTTCCCCTATTATGTCACCTGAGTGGTCCACTGTGAATTTTTCAAACCACAAGGCTGGCAAACGTCGAAAACTACTAGGAAGTGATAGCAAGAATGTGACCTGTGGCCACCGTTTTAGGAAATCTTTGCTCCACTATTATGCAAATTTTAGCAAGTCGTGTGCGCCCCAACGCCTTATGTACTATGAAAGTGGGCAATGGAATGATTTTCCTCAAGATGTTATTGCTTTACTTAAGAAGGATCTTCAAGAGAAGAAGCCTGTTGTGGAAGTAGAGGTAGAGGGGCATCGGTTTGCACTAGATTTCTTGCATATGTTTCACATGGACTTGAAGACAGGTTGGCAGCAGCCAATTGCATGGATTGATGAAGCAGGCTGTTGCTTCTTCCCAGAAATTTATGCTGACGAGGAGGAGCATTGCCAACATAATTGTGTGAACGGTCAAGGGTCTGTGTTCAGAGATCGTTATGGCCCCCACGAGATCAAGTTGCAACTTGAGATTGACATAAGTGGCATTGATCAGTCCAATCTGAAGGAGTGCAGTGGAGAGTCCAATGCTGTCACTAAGCATATTCAGATTGCTCAAAAACCTATAAGTGACAGCCATTTTGCAGAAGTAGAGGGTAGCTGCAAAAGGATGCCTGATGAAAAAGTAGATGAGGCTGTCGAGGAAAACCGGCATATTAAATCCAAAGTAGTTGCTGAAAATGAGCCTTTGGATGACAGCTTGGATTGTGAATATGTTAGGAAGTGGTTTCTTACGGGAATGTGCTCTTTCAATGCTGTCGACATAGTATCTATCCAGCGCTGCTGTAGTATTTCAATGGAAGCTCGATTGGAACTCTTCCAGAAACAAATTGAACTAACTAAAATATGTCGTGGGGATGCGAATGTTAGATATGCTTGGCTTGCTTCGTCCAAAAGAATGATCTCTACCATTTTGTCGTTCGGACTGGGGCATTGTGGACAATCTGCTGTTAAGTCCAAGTATGGTATTGGTGTTCATCTCTCTGCAGCAAATTGCAGTCACACCAGGTTGTAATCTAAGTCAATTTCATTGTGCCCTATACTTTTGAAATTTGCACATAGCACTGCTGCCTTTTCTTGTTTTTGGATAGCTAAAGTCCAGAAGATTTATTTGAATTATGAGTGGTGTATCTGAGTTGCAGATTGATTCTGGTTTCAATATGCTAGCAAGAGGTTTGTTTAGTTTGCATTAAAGATGCTTTTGAAGCTCTTATGAGCATACTGAAATTATAGGGTTTCAGACTCTGTTATTATTCTAGATTTTCACTTGTATTCCTTTCCATGTTAAATATTTAGCATATGGAACTGTGTTTTTGGGTGAAAATTCTGTTGTAGACTGTCTTAATTCATACGATTAAGATGGGTCTAGCTATGATTATTCTTATAGATTTTTTTTGTTCTATAACAATGTCTTACATGCTATCTTGCTGGTTTTTGCTTTCACTTTTGCTTTTAGAGATGGCTCTATCCACTATCATCTATATATATTGTAATCGTTGTGTGTTTTTATGGTACTGAACTGTTTTATTCTATCCTCAAATGTAATAAAACAATCTATTGCAGTGCAAAGCTTTGCGATATTGACGAAAATGGAGTTAGACACATGGTATTGTGCCGTGTTATTTTGGGGAACATGGAACTTGTTAAGCCTGGGAGTCAGCAATGTCATCCCAGTAGCGAGAGTTTTGATAGTGGCGCAGATGATCTCCAAAGTCCTGGAGAATATGTAGTCTGGACTATGAATATGAACACCCACATTTATCCTGAATATATTGTTAGTTTCAAGATTTCTCCTAGCACTGAAGGTGATACGCTAATCCTGGTAGAGTAAAAATATTGCTTCCTTTTGTTATCTTTCCCCACTAGTTCTAGGGATTTTTTATGGCCATTTCAGGTTTTTGTGTTGGAAGTGAGACTAAGCATTCGGTTTCTGGAATAACTGCGTCTTCACAAGTTGTCCAACCCATTGAGGCCTCTACTGTTGGTCTGAACTTTCCTTCCACCTCTGTTGATTTGAATCTACCATCGGAGTCCCCAACCACTACTGATCTGGTAAGAATGTCATACCTTATGTACGCTCCTTATGTGTTATAACGTGATTAACTGTTTTATATTGTGCATTAGAGGACCTTAATTTTGCTGTTTCTTGTATCACTTCCTACTGCTGGAAGGCATTAGAATTATAATAGTTCGATTGTTTTGGCAAGAGCATTAATTAGGTGGTTTCATTTAAAATCTGTTGAAGCTTTAGAAAATGTAGGACCAAGCAAAGTTTTGCAATGAGATGAATGGATGGTTCTACCTGTAATTGTTGCAGCTAGAAGTCCTTAATGACCTACTTTGTTGACATGTGACAATATATTATTGCTATAAGTATTTCTTTTAATTAGACAATAGGTTATCCACATGCTGTGTTGCTGAACATATTTGTGAAGTATGCGTTTGAACTGAGAGGTAGTGTATTTGGCAATTGTAGGGTTAGATCTAATTAATCATTACTAAGTAATTTATCAAGGAAGTTATGTGATTTTGGTCAGTGATCCTGAAGATAAAGGCTACAAGTATTTATTAGTTTTCTGTTAGGTTATAGCCTGAACCAGCAGTTGATATTCTATTTGCTGAAAATAATGTTAGTGAATGCTCTTTAAGCCATTACGACCGATAAGAACAAGAAGAATTGGAACAATGTGCCTTCTTTTGGATAATGGGTGACACCATAGTTGTTAAATCGAGATACGTATCGGGAATCGAAATCCTATTTTAATGAATCGTGTATCGTATATTGTATCGTATCGTAAGATACGGGTCAAAATTGATAAAATGTAAAAATAAATATTTATGTAACATGCCCGACTAAAATTACTACTAAATTTAGTCAAAATGCAATAATATGGTAAAATAGAAACATATATCCGCCAATTAAGTATTAAAAGTTGCCCATATTTACTGGTGGACATTGAGGAAAATTACGTAATATATTGATTTAATAATAATAATAATAATAATAATAATAATAATAATAATAATAATAATTGTTCATGAAGCAAGAAAAACATTACAGGTGTTGTTAAAAAGACATTACATGTGTCATTCTTGAATTAAAGTACTCAAATATGAAGGAAGGTGATGACCTAACATAAAGATAGAGAATC
>CAOJBJ010963384.1:0-10705 GCA_948291685.1 Euphorbia celastroides | reverse complement strand
CGTCATTGGAAGAGCATTAGCAAGGTCTACATCAACAAGGATACGAGCAAAATGCCCGTAATCCCCATGCAAGGTATTGTGGTCAGCCTTGATGAAATCACCAAAGCCTTTGGCGATACAAGCCAGAATTGTGTTGTCCCAATATTCCCAAGGGAGGCCATACATTCTTACCCAAACCACAGCCTTTGTAGTCTTTTGATTGTCCGGGTTAAAATCTGGTCTCCATGGAAGGATATGAAAAGTGCCCGGGTTCAACGTTAGGATTCCGATCCTTCGAATCCGATTCTTAAGGTCTTCTGAATCCATTAGGATGTGAAAATATCCCCTTCCACACGAAATCAGCCTCAATGGACCTGGCAGTTTCCAGATAGCAGGTAGTTTTTCTTTTAGATCATCAAGCTTATATGGGGTGTCCCCTTTCTCAAGAAACAGCCTGCCGAAAAAGGAGTGTGAACACATGGCAAGTCGCTTTTCCAAAAGCGCCTGGGGAATCTTCACAGATGTGAATCCGCCCTTAACAGTGACTGCAGATTCCGAAATCAATGAAGCATCTACCTCCAGTTCTAATTGTCGAACGGCGGCAGCATAATTGTAAACACCAATTTCTTTCTCTAACGATTCAAACAAAAACAGAATACATCAAAAGCAGTAAAAACACAAAGATGTAAAGTGCTTCCACCCGTAACTCAGTGACGAGGGGGTGTACATGCACTGTGAAGTGTAGGAGCAGCTTTATTAGTTAAGGCACTGAAGACCTGGCAAAAATAGGTACAAGAGTACAAGATCGAAGCAATCATCTCAAGGAATACACAATCAATCATAAACTCTCATAAATCTATCGACAAAACGATAACAAAAAGTCAGGAATCAAAGCTAGGATCAAATCCATCATCTACGGCAAACAGAGTTAAGAAAACAACGAAGTAAAGAAAAGAAATCACCGCCTTTCAAAAGAAACCGCAAACCAGGCAAAGGAGGACATGAAATCGCCAGAGAGAGCAAGACGCAGAGAGGAAGAACAGTGACACGAAAACCGCCGAAAGAAGAAGGGAAATGAGCTAACCCTAATTCCTGGCAAATGAGAGCTATATATACCTCAACCTATCATTAAACGCATGGGCTTTTGGGCCTCGATCCATCATTGACAAAGGCCTTATCTTCTGGGCATTGAGCAGCACCCAACAACCATTATACATTGTAGCTTACATAAGGTAGATGAGGACGAATAAAAAAACCTGGATTTAGTAGAAGTAATGCAACAAACATAAGGTGGTGGACCATCGAAAATAGAGCTTCAACGTTTTCAAAGCTATAATAATTATAATGTTTTATACACAATTTTAAGTACTTTTTACTAGCCCATACAAAACAGCTCCTAGTATCTCTTTGGTTTGGTTGAGAGAATAGTTTTTCTATTGGATTATTTTTGTAAGATTTAAGTCCGACTTAGTTGTGATTAAACTTTTAATCTAATAGTTAAGATGGAATTTATAGATTTTAGAAGTTTTAGATTCGAATCACATCAATGGTGGATTACAAAATTTCTTTTCAACTTAATCTGTCCCTATATAAGACAATTTTTTCTTTAAAAAAAAGAGTCCCAAATAGTCGGACTATTGTTTAGATACCGGTTGCAAATGCAACAAAAAAACATTCACTTATGTTGAGTTGAAAAACGTAATTTTGAACAATTTATGAAAGTTTACATTGATATAGAATGTCTGATTTCACGCTTTAAGTTCTTAACATATTGATTGCATGGAAACAACTATCTACTTATCCTAGACTAACCTCTATAGTGCATAACTAGAAATATGATAAATGAATCTAAGGATCTCTCACAACACATAACAAAAATATATTTCATTGACTCCATAGTTTGTATCAATCATTTACTATTATAGTTCGATTACAAGAAATACCCAAATTCATGTCATGTGACCGTCATTCGAGTGAATGTCAACATTTTTTATTAACTAACTAGTTCTAGCACCTAACATCATCGGCATTTCGAGAAATAAAATAGTTAAGTTGGTTAAATTGGTAGGACACAATATGTTACGGGTTTATATAAAATTATTTCGCTAAGTGGGATTTTGAAAACTTATTGTGGAATTACTTATATTCCTTTTTACATGAAACAAAAGTTTTAGCTATCAATTACATAAAATTGGCAAACAAATTAGTTTTTAACTATTCTCAAGATAAAATATAATCTAATAGTTATATATAACAACCCGAAAAACTAATTCTAACAACTAAATCGAACTAAAATGAGGGTCTACTTAGCTGAACTGATACTATTTATCATAACAGTTGTCAATAACAATTTTTCAATTATAAAGTTGTAAAGTTGAGACAATCTCATCCATTCATGCACTTTTAATGGTTGAAATTTAATTACACAATGGACCCCGTGAATTATAAAAACCAAATATCAACCATCAAAAGTGAATGGATGGATAAAATTGTCTCAATTTTACAACTTTAATCATCTCCAACTTCAGAGAATTCTAATCCTGAATTGAAAACAATTATAAAACGACAAAAGAAACTTGTTATTGGAATAAACACCTGCTAAATATGTTATATAACATTATATTTAACTAATTTAAATAAATGCTTTATCCACCCTTTTTACTTGCAAGTAGTTTGGCGCAGCCATATTTACATTAACAAACATAACAAACACTTTTCCAGCCATATTTAAAACGCGCAACATCTTTTCCACTTTTTCAAACACTTATTTTGTATCTATACATAGATATATATAAATAGGAGGGAAGGCCACTGCCATCATATGAGCAGAAAATATCGGAGAGGAAAATGGGGCGCAAGAAGATAGCAATAAAGCCAATCGAAGATAAGAGCGTCCGCCAGGTCAGTTTCTCCAAACGCCGCAACGGCCTCTTCAAGAAAGCTCGCGAGCTCTTCATTCTCTGCGATGTTGAGATCGGCATCATCATATTCTCCGGCAGCGGGAAGCTCTACCAGTTCTGCAGCACTAACAGGTTCAGCTCTTGATTTTGATCTTTTTCTGGTTTTAATTTGGGAAGAAATTGAGTAGCGGTTGTAGATCTAGCTCGATTGCTTGATTTTCCGCTGTTGATGCTGTGAAATTCTAGGGATTCGATGTTTTGCACTATCGCTAGATCTAGGATTTTTCGTCTTCTCGATATTAGCTGCGTTGGTCACTGTTCCTCCGATGTCTTTTCTTTTTCTTCAATCGAGCAGTCCAAATCTCAGAACCGTCTGTTGTACGGCTATTTCGGATTTTCAGTTTTGTTTGTTCACGGCGTCTCTACTCACTGTGATTTTGTTGCCTCGCAACGGCGGTTCAGTCGGTCGCTGGACTGTAGGCGTTTTACCGGCGTCTGAGGCCCTTTCGATTTTGTCTTTCAGGTGAGAAAACCGAAAACTAGCTCACCGGGAACCATCTCTCTCTCCTCGCCTCTCTTTTTCGCTCGCGGAGACTGGCTTCACGGATAACGGCTATACACGTAGCCGTTTGCGTAGCCTTCTCAGTAGGTGTTTGCTTTGTCGATTTTCTATTCGTCCTCTGGATTGTTTTCCTCACTCCAATGTCTACATCATGCTTTTTTATTTTTAATTTTCATAAAAAAGCATTTATCTGTTCACTGTAGAAGTTTTGAACAATTAGATCAACATGAAATAAAGATCAACGCAAATGACTGATTGTCAGCAGTGAAATCAACTCTAAACATGTCCATGAAATCATCTGATAGTATTGCAAGTCATGCTATAAAACTTAAATATAAATACTGCATATTACCTAATTATTGGTCAAAGTGTGCGTGATTGAGGAGAAATCGCTAAAGAACTTGCATATAATCATTACTAATAGTATTTGGTTGCTCATCACATGAAAATATAGCTGCAAATATTGGCAGCTTATAAATTTATTTAGCCATTAACTTTGAGTGCCCCGTTAGATCGAGTTATTAAATTTCCTAACTTGGACATCAAAACGCATCAAATTCTACTGGTTAAGAGATTAAGGTGAAAGTAAACCTCAAAATACAAAAACAAGAAAGAAAATAAATGAAAAGGTAGACTTGAAATAACATTGTTATAGCTGGAAAAACCATGACCTTTTTCTACACTGCATTCATTTGGCGTATTTTCTTCTCTACGTGATGTGATACATAATTTCTAACATTGATTACTTTTGTATACATGTTTTCTCACTGTTTTAAAAGTCCCCGCCTAGGCGCTATTTTTGGGGTTGCCGCCGCCTAGGCTCCACCTTGTCACGTGTAGAAACTCTTCCTATGCAATAATGTGTTTCCAAGGCCCAAAAAGAGGTGAAATTTGGACTAAAATGGCAAAACAAGGCCTAAAAAGAGCAGCCCAACACGCCAAATCTGCTGCCCAACTGTTTCAGGCCCATTTGCAACACCAGAAGCGTTGCTACAGGATCCAGAAGAATCTAGCAACACCTAGAAGTGTCGCCAGAAACACAGTAAACAGATTCATCTAGAATTGCCTAGTTACGGGATTTTAAGTTCCAAATCCATTCTAGAAATTTCTAAACCGACTTATGCAAGATATTTAGACAATAATTAATAGGAATATTTCATGTACATGCTAACCACAAGTTGAGGAGGTTGAATGCCTATAAATACCTAGCCTTTTCTCATTTTGTAACCATGCATAAGTAGCATCAATCCTTGTATCAAAGCTTTTTTAGTATAATACAAGCTTGTATCACTCAAGTGTTCTTGCCCCTCAATACTTAGCTTCATTCTTCCGCTGCCATACTCAAAGATTTAGACTTACTTAGCACGAGAAAGTATTAAGGCCGCATAGATAGGCATAGAGGAATTCTAAAAGTAACATTTTTTACAGCAAAATCTGTTGTCCCAGGAAATGCTCGTGAGAGAAACGTTTTAAAATGGTATGAAAAATCAATCAATTAAAATCAATGACAAGGTATGTTGCCTGCTCATCGTGTCATGGATGTTATGAATGATATTATGAAATTAGTTAACATCATTACGGGCCTATATTATTCTGTGTTACAAATATTTATGTGGCGTTTTCCTGACCCGTCTGAGTAAACTGAAATTTTAATCATGGGTATGAAGTTTGGCATTTTTATATAACCAAACGCAGTGCATATAGGTGACGTATGCATAAATATGGTATTGTTGATCATAAGCATTTAAGTTGCAAATAGGATTAGCATTATAAAGGATATAATTTACATTTCAATAAAACTATCATAGACAAGGTGTAGGAAATTTAGCAAGCATCAACATGGCTATCATAGCACGCATTACCCTAAAATTTCTAGCCTATTTATTTGAAATGTTAAGTAAAAAAACGTTCACGTTCAACCAACAAGCTTTATCACACCATATTTTTTACCAAAAAATATGTCACGACTACACTATAAACAAACAAAAATATTAAGAAAACCCCTTGAGCGACAACACCAACATTATTATTGAAGAAAAATAAGAGGGATTGTTAATAATACCAAAAGCTTCTTTTTATGAGAATACCAATCGCTTTATTACACTGGTTAAAATGCCTCTCATTTTGGTTGTAATTACTGGAGCGTAAATTTGATGTTAAACTTTTCAATGTCCTCTTCTTCTAATTAATTCTTTCATAGAAAAATTTTGTTTGCGAAGGAGATAATATGTGTTAGCATTTTTTTTTTTTTTTTGTTTATTTGCGGTACATAATTGGCTTGGAGTATGTTTTGTTAAAACCGTTCAAGGAATCATTTTTCTCCATTTTTGTATTTTAAGGGAAAAAAAATTCCTTCATGAGAAAACATTTTGACCCATAGAAAACTAACAACTCTAATATGTGCTTATGCATAATTATCCTTGAAATTGAACACCAAATAGTTTTTATAAATATTATTGGACAAACAAATATTTCACGTGGAAAGATAGGAGGAGTTTACAGATATACTGCCAATCAACTTTATTTTCATTTTAAGGACTGTAGTTGCTTAACACTCGAGTCAATATTTAAATTCCTGCCATTGCATATTATATGGCAAAAATACACATATTGCCTTTTAGAAAAGTGAGAACAGTCCACAGAAAAGGAGATGAGTTGTCTTTTGATTCATCAAAGTGAGTGGCTCATAATTAATGACATGAAAACTCCAATATTAGATATTTTTTTCTAGTCAAAAGTGAAAGTTGCATTTTATTTTATTTGATTCTTATTTGTTTTATTATTGCAATGAAATTTTTTCACAACTATGGTTTCCATAAAAGTACTAGTTCCTTTTTTACCTCAAAGGACCTTTCCTCTGCAAGATTTTTCATTCAACATTACAAGTATTCAGTTATGATAAAATCATGTTAAAGTTGCAAAACATCCAGTTTCATTTATTAAATGAACTCATACCTTCAGGTGTACTTGCATAGTCCTATATAGACTACTGGAAATGGTATAGCTTATCATACTGAAATTAACAAAGCATTGTTGTCTATTAAAGTTTTGCAATGAGACTAGAGAAACTAGGTCTGATATAAGTGCTGTAGTTAGTCCGTTGTGTGAATTTCTTCTGGGAGGGTCATTTGGAGAGTGTCAATTCTTAAGCGGTTTTGGTGAATATCTAGTTATTCTTAGGGTAAATTTATTCTCGTTGTTATTTTTCTGTTGATTTACTTGCGCAAATTTGCGATTCATCCTAACAATTAGTATTAGAGTCGGCACTGGTGCGGATATTTGAGAATGTTTAATGGAAGCCACTAGAGACAGTGTTATTATTGATGATAAGGATCGTCAAAGCAGTGTTGGAAAACAATGGTTCTTTAAGGAATTCTCATGTTGAAATTTGAAGGTTATTAAACCTAAATTGAGAGGAAATTTCCGAAAAATATATTGATAGTTGAAATATGAGAGTTATGAAAGTAAGTAAAAACAAATGCCCTATTTATAGACTAACGACTAATCTTAATTCTAATTGAATTAGTAATTCGAATCCTAACAGAATAAGATATTAATCTAATAAGAAATAATAAAAATACTAAATACTGATATCGGGCAACAGATTAAATACTAATGCTGAAATAAAATGCTAAAATTTTTCTGTAACCCTAAACCCTAAATCCAATATGTGAAGGTTCAACATGTTTCAGAAATACTAGAAAACCGTATTTTGGTTGAGCCGTCTTAAATTTCAATGTTAGAGCATCTGTAGTAGTTTGTTCAGTCTTGTCATAGTCTAGACATATAAGCAAGAATAGACATGAAGTAAAAAATATTGTTACACTAGCTTGTCTATTTTCTCTTTCTATGGTGATTTGACACAATTAATGTAGACTATAGTCTATTTGATCTTCTACATCTAGACAACCAAGTAGAAGGTCATATCATCAAATTTATTATTATTATTTAATTACATTTTTGTAAGAAACTCTTCTAATTAGTAAAATCTTTTTTATTGTTATTATTTAATTATAAATCTCTACATCAATGAACTAACTAGTGTAGCATACTTTTGAAATCAGATTGTCTATTTTTAAGACTATGAAAATGTCATTAACATTCTAGTATATTTCATGTGACACATAAGCATAGTCTTTACTATCTACTAAAGATACTCTGAGTTCGAAACTCAACCTCTTCAAAAATTTATTAAATATTCAAAAAGAATAAAGAACATAGAAAATAACTCATAAATAAAATAGCATATTTTTTACATAGATTTTAATCGATTCGTACCAATCATAATTATTCATTTAGTTACACCGATGTCAAATAAATTAGAACATTTCCAATAGCTTGTATATTCTATAATTATGTAACATATATAATAGGCTATCACATTGATGGGGGAAAAAAATCAAGTGTCCCTAACTTGGTGTCCCCTCTCATGTCCTTTCAATGAGTGTTTGACACGTGGTTTATGTTCTCTCCCCTATCCTAATTGTATTGTCTTTTCTCTTTATTCTTTCCTATGTGTCTGCCACATGTCAAAAATTAAATGTGAGATATGGAAGGAGACACCAAAGTAGGGACAGCACATTTTTTTTCCACATTGATGACGTGGTAAGATGGATAATATATTTTAATATTAGGTATAAAGGATTATCTATTTTAAACTTAAATTCGTTTTTATATAATAAATCAATAAAAAAATACTAATTCAGTTATAAAATAACCTCTTTTATGGTTCAAATATTATTTCATTAATAATCAAATATTTTATTTGATAGTTTATTCATGAACATTTAAAGTGATAATATTTACAATAAACGATGACACATTATATAGACTAGAATAGATAGACCATCTATTGGAAAATTAATTTTAAATATCTATTATGTTTATGTGTTAAAAAAATAATGAAATAAACAAACTATTTGAGTTATTATATTGTTATAACAACAACAATAATTTATGAAACAAATGGTATTTAGAAAATGCAAACATGTGCCAATATTAGCAAATGAAATACATGTAATGTGAAGGCTACTAGTTATTGTTTTTCTTTATCGAAACAATCTGACTGTTAATTTTCATCTCAATCGATTCATTCATAATTTGTTATAGAAAGGTTTAAATTTCAGAGACGAACAACATCCCTTAAAAAAGGTCCGATTTTATGCCCACAACAAGGGGAGAGAAACAGCGGGACATTTGTGGCTTTGTAAATTAGATAAAAAGCGAGCACGTGAGAGTGGCATGGGTGTGGGGGCAAAAAGCAAAGGGGCAGAATGGTCATTTAAGGTCTACCGTCAAGGTTAAAACAACAAATCCCGCTCAAGTTACCGTACAAGATGACAAAAGAGTTGCCGCCTAATTGTACTTTAGTCCCTATTTTAATCAATTCAACCATTTCCTTTCTTTCATTTGCATCAATCTCAATGTCAATCGTTTTTTCAACGGCCTTGATTTTTCTGCATTTCCCCTTAATTTGCGGACACCCGACTATCAATTTTTAGAATATGTACCAATCATGTGCCTGTTCTAAACTATTTAATTTTTTAGTGTGAATTTAAATGCATTGCAAATTATACAAATTCAAATCAAAGACCATAATATCAGAATAAATCAAGCAAGCCTATAATTCAGGAAATATATCAAGCATCCGAACCAATTATTCTCCCTCATTCAATGAATTTCTCGCTTTGTAAGGAGGGACCATATATAAATTAGAGCTATAAATTTGAAGTTCTAATAACATCATGATTCTTTTTTGTGTAGCTTATAATTGGTTAGTTTTTCTTTATATAATCATACCTAAATAGATCGTTAAAAATCTGTTTTGTTAAAAGTATTCCTTTGTTTGATGAGTAGATTGAGTCTGTTACCCAGAAAAGTAGACTGAGTTAAATTTAAAGTAGTTTTCCTCTTACTTTACAAAAAAATATTTGTGATAACATGCTATTAGGAAATTCAGGTGCAAAGAAATTGTGCGCAACCTAAATGTATGATTAATGCTTTTATTATATACATTTGTAAGAAAAAAAATTATGACTTGTGCTTTTATATCATTATATATAAGATAAAAAAGCTTTTATGATTTGTGCATTTTTAAATGAAAACCATAACATTATCTTCTATTCTCTTGTAATAATTTATACTATTTTATTTATTTGTTTATTATAATTTGGTTTGTTTATAATTTTCCATCATTGCAACAATTTTCCATGCATCAGTTAACTGACTGAACAAGTCTAAGAACTTAATTTTCACTTAAAAAGAAAAGATGCCAGAAATAAAGAAATGGTTGCCTTTGCTGTACTGATATTGATATGAAACTTATAAACTAATACATTATATACCTGATTTGACTATGAAATTGAATCACTTCACAAATCCTGAAAACTTTCAGTTTATGAAATGTCAATAGGCTTGTAGATGAACTCCCCTAATATTTTCAAGCTTGTAATATAAGATATATTTGAAGCAAATATTTAAAGATATATACGGTTTACAATTCAATTTTACCAGAAAAATATAATTTCAAACAAATATTTAAAGAGGCTTGAACACAGTTAAATTTTTATATATAAGTTCTTTCATTTTTTGTAAAACACTTTCACATAGATATTCTAATTATTTTTAAAATAATTACTAAATCTTTAAAGAAGTTGGATTTCGAACTCAAAACCTTCTACCAACACATTAAAAGGTGTACCATTTGATAAAGACTAATTGCTATACATATTCTAATGATGCATTCATTTTATAAGTTTACTCGGCAAGATAAGAAAAAAGGAAAAAGGAAGTGAATAATAAGCTGATATGTTAAAATGAAATAACTGAATAAAACTTAAAACATGATTAAAAGTAATGGTTGAAAACTGGCTACGATTCATTATCATTTAAAGTAATTAATGAATAGGGTGGATCTCTTGAAATCATTTTCAGCAAAGTGATAAAAAAAACTGATACATAACACGCTATAATATATTAGCTTTACAAAAATAGAAAAGCACATAAAAAAATAGGCTTAAAATCATCAGCGGTATATGAACATTGTGTTTACTAACATAATGATACATAAACTTCAAAACTAGACATAGAAATACATGAACTTTACTAATTACTAACATAAAGATTGAAAAGGACCATTATACCCCTAATAAAAGGTTCAGCACATTCCATCTCCCTTTCCCTTCTTTCTTTTAGTTTTCGTCAAAACCTCTTAACCTTTTTTTCGTCCACCAAACCATTTGTAACTGTGGCCAATCCATAGAAA
>CAOJBJ010963087.1:0-12140 GCA_948291685.1 Euphorbia celastroides | reverse complement strand
TGAGATGGAAAAAAGTAAGGAATGAGTTTATTGTTAGGAAACTTGCCTTAATTAGGATTCTTAGGATTTTAATTTTTAGAATAATATTAATTTGTTTAGAATTAAGAGTGCTAGATTATTATAATTTTGCTAGTTTTATGATTCCTAATGTAGGTAGGATTTCTATATTGTTTATGTTTCTTATCAGTATAGGATTATGATTACTACTATTTTAAATATGTGTGATCTTCCATTAATTTGTGAGGAGAAAAAAAGTTGAGGAAAAAGTGGAATAAAAATACAAAGTTTATTGCTCCCAATTTCTTTATGTCCGCTTGAATTGTTCTATATTGTTTTGTTGCGCCAAAAAACCCAACAATTGGTATCAGAGCAATAAACTTTGTATTTTTATTCCACTTTTTTCTCAACTTTTTTTCTCCCCACAAATTAATGGAAGATCGCACATATTTATAATAGTAGTAATTATAATCCTATACTGATAAGAAACATAAACAATATAGAAATCCTACCTACACTAGGTTCTCATAAAACTAGCAAAATTATAATAATCTAGCATTCCTAATTCTAAACAAATTAATATTATTCTAAAAATTAAAACCCTAAGAATCTTAACTAAGACAAGTTTTCTAACAATCTTCTCATTGCCTTAGTTAGAGTAACTTTGACATAATTATAGAGCATAAGTCTTTAGCATATATATGGGCATAGGTTATGCATATAGGTCATGAACATGATTATGAGTTATTAACATAGTTATAGTTATGATTATGAGCATTGGTCATAGACATGGCTATGAATCATGAACATGATTGTGAGTCATGAACATAGTTATGGTTATGATTATGGTTATGGGGCATGGACTCCTCTTCTTTTCTTCGATCATCGAACTTGTATTCTATCACCCGTTTGATCTTGTTCTCATAAAGCCAGATTATTTGTTTCGACGGCAGCAGGAAATCCAAATCCTCGTCGTTGTCTTCGTCGAACTCACCCTCTTGTTGCATCGCCATAACTCGTTTCTATTTACAGTTCCCGAAAGAAAGCTCTATATTATTCTTCATTGTCAAGGTCTCTCAAGACCTTGATATGCTCTGATACCAATTATTGGGTTTTTGAGCACGAAATACGATAAAGAAAATTTAAGCGGACATAAAGAGATTGTAAGCCATAAACTTTGTATTTTTATTCCACTTTTTTTCTCCTCCAAAATTAATGGAAGATCACACATATTTATAATAGTAGTAATCTTAATCCTATACCAATAAGAAACATAAATAATATAGATTTCCTACCTACACTATAAATCATAAAACTAGCAAAACTATAATTGTCTAGCACTCCTAATTCTAAACAAATTGATATTATTCTAAAAAATAAAACCCTAAGAATCCTAACTAAGGCAAGTTTCCTAACAAATCTTGTTTATCTTGTTTTCCTTTGTAGTTGAACTTATTTTCCATTCACTTTAATTTATTTCAATTTCAATAAGTTCTCATTGAGTTCAGTTTTAAAATTTCAACAAAATTTGAATAAGTTTCAGTTTCATTTAAATTCATGTTTCACTATGGCAAAGATTTTAGCACAATGGTTAAACTAAATTGTGAATTTTTAGGTCACAAGTTCGAGTCCACATAGATACACAGTAAAGAGAACAAATTGATAGCACACAAGCACAAGAATTAGGTGGTGCTTTTCAAAGCTTACATTTTCTCTAAGTTTTATTTATAGGTTACTTATGAGTAAATTTTAACTTATAAATTGGATAATGAAACTTTTCTCATAGCGAATTTTCACCAATAGGTTACAAAGTAAAAATATGTTAAATTTATCTGTTACTTTTCAACTTGTAAGGCAATATGTCATAAGCTATAAGCCATCAATTAGACAAACGAATTACACTGCATAATCCAATAATTTTGTCATTTTTCGGGGTTTAACACACAAGAATAACATACAAAACTTTTCAATTTTTGACCTTTAAACTAGTTAAACAATACCATCGTGTTGAACAGAGTAGAACACTATTGTGACCATCATCCCATCTTTCTTACTTTTAGCAGAATGAAGCAAACAACACAGAAGTTACTCATTAAATGTTTCAATTTCCAGTAACTAAGTTAGGACTTAAAAGTTGAATGCATATTTTGGCTAAAAAGTCATGAAAAAGAAAAGAAATCGAAATTAGTAAAATCACTTAATCATTAACAGTTCGTAACGGCGCGCCAATCGCCTGTTGTGAATAGGAAGCAATTCAATCCTTTTTGTTTGACTGACACGTGTTCCTGTTTAAGCTTTTCTATGACGTTATAACAATTCAATTGCATTCCCTTTTGTTTTTATATATTGTCATCTCAACGTTGGAAATGTTCATAAGTTCGAACAGGCTGAGAGTAATTTGAGTTTGGTTTGTTAACATTTAATTGAAGTTCGAGTTCATGCAGATTAACTCAAGTTTAATATTGACTCAAAATATATATTAATAAGCTTAAACCAAGCTTTCAATAATCAGGATTAAAAGCTCGTGAGTAGACTTATATATACGTATATAATTAGTGCATTTTATAATTAATTTTTTTTATCATGTTACGTGTGGAATAAATATCAACGAATATTAGTATATAGTATACATATTTCAAAAGTAATAGCAAGAATTTGAATGCTTAAAGAATGTTCGATGAAGCTTAGAAACTCAAAAATCAGGTTGATAGTGTCACAAACAAAACATTAATGTCGAGATTATCAGATATAAGATAGCTTGGTCTCATTTTGCTATAACTTTAAAACATTAATATCGACATAATCCAATATAAGATTGATCTTCTATAAAGTAACAAAAGTTTTTTCCTTCACAAATATGTGATAAGTAATAAGAAATTGATCCACTAAAATGAAATCAGCGTAATAATCAATTTTATGAAATATGAAATAACAAAGCAAAAAAGTGTCCCAATAGAATTTAGATAAAAGCCCGAATATATGGAAACATGTTGAGAGATTGTAATTAACAGTTGCTTAAGACTCTAATCACACTGTCTCTAAAATAACAATCATGATTTGATGCCTGTATTGTTGGGTTTGCCTATACTTTTACTAACACAACAATCAAATAAATAATTTAGTTACTAGGCTGAAAAATTCACTAATTCTTTAAATTAGACCCCACAGAGAAGTTTCCATTCGTGCGGTCAACAGAACACTAGGAGTCATTTTCTAATGTGCACAATAATCAACTAAAAATTATAATTATACTATATGGTTTGCTTTCCGAATTTTCTGTTGAATGAAATGCATTATAAATTACAGGTTGTCTTCTTCAAATAAAGGCAGATCTTTGTTTTTGCTGGTCTTCTTCAATATAAAATGTAAAAGGGATGGGAATTATTAAAAAAAATTAAAATCCAAAGGTTAAAGAAGAATTTAGGCCAACGTTATGATTGTGGAAATCTAAGGTTCTTTGTTATCACTTATTTTGTTAGTCAAACAATGTGGAAAATTTTTATTATGTTGACCATTCTTTGCATAGATGTGATTGTTGCATCATGCTTGACAACATTTTAAAAAAATTGATTCATTTTATTGTTTTTGAATAGTGATTTTATTTAGCTTCAGTTTTTTATAAAAGTGATTTTGCATATTGATCACACATTAAAATCTCTTCTATCACTTGAAACCCATAACATATTTTTTTCAGCTTAACTATTTCGTAGATTATAAACTCAATGCATAATTTCAGTGAGTGAAGGGCTCAATGCGCCAACATAAAAATTGAAAATCAAGAACTGTGAACTGTTGCACTGGTAAAAAAACTGTAAGATTTTGTTACCAAAAAAAACTGTAAGATTTGATGTTGTTGTCCAAAGAAATTAAATCAGACTGAAAAATCATTTCATTAGTCTTTTCTCCTATATTGCTACAAATTTTCAGTACGTTGACTTCGAAGCTGGTCAAGGCCAAGGGCATACAAATTGGTAGATTTACTGTTAGTTTGACGGTGTAAGTAAGCTACTTAAAAGTCTGCAGGTTAGGACAACTCTTCAATTACTTTACGTCATATTTGTGAAAATATAAATAAACTTTATACGCTTTAAAAAAAACTTTATACGGTTAACAAAGTACTGTAGGAGAGTTTACAAGGGGAATAAGCAACCAAATTTTATTAGCTCGATAAATATTGAAATATTTATGTGTTTGACTTGGGTTCATCGAGCCTTGAAATCTGGAATAACTTGAATGCCTTCATTTTATGCATGTATGCGTATGATCATTTAATTATGATAATAAATTTTGCAAAAAATGCTAAGAGATCAAATCAATGACTCCCAAAAGTCTTTAGAATCACATGGGATTTGGATATACTTGCATTCAGATTACGTGCAAGTGAAAATTTTAACTCTTTTTAAGTCCAAATAAACGATACAATTTGATAGTCTGGTCTTTTCTATGAAAAACAGATAGTTTGGTATTTACTCAACAGTTATTGCATTTTGCTGTATGCTCCACAGTTGATGACTTTTTTTTTCTTTTTTTTTCAATTGATGCAAGTAATTAGCAATCTAACTCAAATCCTAAAAGTAGTCCCTCATTTTTTTTTCAATATTTGTTGCTAATTAATGCTCAAATTTTTCAAATTACCTCATTAAACTATGTGGATATTTTTCATCGTGAAGTTACTGAGAACTATACTAACTCCACTTTAGGCTTACTGCATTTTTATCAAACAATGCCAAAAATGTGTTACAATCTGACACAAGCTGTACACTCGATTTCTTCGCAAAATTGTGCATACAAAATTATATCAACACAAACACACAAGAAAAGATGCCTTAAAATATCAAATTGATCCTTCGACTTGACATTTGTAGCCATATATTAATGGCAACCAAACTTGATCCTTTTTCCCAAGTTAATGCAAAACTTAAGACACCAAATAGACACTTAATCCAAAGAGTACATCAAAGCAGTCGGTTAAAGTGGCGAAAAACTAAACTAAACCTATCTCTGCTGGAGACTTCAAATCTCAGCAAATCAACACAATGAGCAATTCATACTGAGCAGAAGAGTTCAATTAGTTTCCTCACAAAACAGCAAACATGTTCTCCCTAGTTTCGGTTGAGAAATACCTTTTTCACCAGCAAAGCAACACTGCTCCATTATCTGAATTTCGCCTTTTGCAATGTAAAATGGCCTTTCACAAAGACGAATGAAGAAGAGAAATTGTAACAGTTAACGCGCTCATCACATATGACAAATAAACAGCGTGAATAAAAGAGATAATAGGGTAAAAAGGCAGTGTGAATAACAGCAAATAAGCTATTATCAACATCAGTTAACCAATTCATAAAGCAAAGATTCAAGAGAAACATAAAACAACGGGAGGGGGAAAGTTGCAAATAACTGATGTAACTGGATGCATTCCAGTAGGACCAGCGAATTAAAGATGTAAAATTTCACAAATTAAGATTTGTCCCACACGGCAATAAAAACGAAACAGAAGTAACATGTACATAAATAGAATTTGAGACAGATTCACTCTTTTCAGATGTATTTAGGAGTTTTAAACAAAGCAGGTCACTTGCAAAAAGGTCATATCTCAATCAGATAAGACATAAGTTACATCATATATAACTAGAATATGCAGAAAGAAATGCCTTGAGTGTGTCAGATTAATCAACTGGAACCTAATACATGTCAAGAATACCTGGACACTTAGCAAAACATCATTATTTCTAAGCTTAGTAGCTCTAGTATGCAACATGCTCGAACGAACAACAGGTTGAAGTGATAAACAAATAGTTAGCCTTACATTATTGGAAAAGTATGCATAACACCGGGTTACAAATCTCAAATGCCACCTAATTCAAACTTAACCATGAAACCACAACATGCCGAGTAATTTCATCATATATCCTGAACACTATTGAGAAGAGTTCTCATACCTTCATGCGAATACTTCCAAGTATCTTACATTGCAGTTTGCTTGCCACGCTCAACATAAGACTGCAATCACGTGTAAGCTATTCGTTGTAACCAAACAAGCTGAGTGGTAAGCAGCTTGATTGTATGCATTACCTCTTTCAGCAAATTGTCAAATCTAAACACACATAAGAAGAAGTGAAGAACAAAGAATTGTTCATGATTGGGGCTTGATGAAGGTTCGCAAGTTGTTGGTAGAATAACTTGCGTTCTTACCGAGAACTCAATCAACATTAAGTATGCTACAAGATGTACACTTTGAAATGTCACTATTCCAGAATTTATTCTCTGCTTTCTAGTTTGATATTTCATAGCAGTTATCATAGCACAAGAAAACACATGCAGAGGAAGATTTCAAGATCTATTTTATCACTAAGCTATGACTTCAACCAAAGTGGGATATGTGAAAGCTAACTTTATGGGACATTTTGCCTGAACTTCTTTCACTAAGAAAGAAAATACTAAGTCCTCCAAACCATATGTCAATAGATTCCAAAAACATATGACGAATCATAGGGCAAAAGATCTGCAGCAAGTAAATATCAAAGTTCTGAACCCAAAATCACTTATCAGTGATCACTGGAAGACAATAATGTTCAATCTTTTAAATGCCCATGTACTAATGACTACTGTGAGAGTCTAACAGGCAACAGATATAACTCAATACATGGAATCTAGTCCATCAGACAGCCAACCAGACAATATAAATATGAGCACATAGCAATCCGCTAAGCTAGATATAACATATTAATAGTATGCTGATTATAAAGCATAACATTTCGATCATACATATGAACAAGACTAATTCACCAACATAATAAGCATTCAAAAAGCATCACAACTGAACTACACAATCTAAGTACCAAAATGAACAACTCATATAGATACAGGAGAAATGAAAGACTTACTTAGCATGTATCAGCCACTGAAAACTAGTATGAATACCAGAAATCAAGCAACAGTAGGACTGAACTGCAGATAATGATATATACAGAAAAAATTATAAACAGAGAGATACACGCTGCACCAGTGATCTGAAAATATGATCATCCAGAAACTGGTTAATAGTCAAAAACCAGGTATGTGCAGAAAAACCCAATTGGACACACTTTACAACATACAACAGAATACCATGTGAGAAGCTCCAAGCATCAGTATAAATAAATATACAGCCTACTTCCAGCAAAGAGAGCGTATGAAAAGGGACAACATAAGCTCAATGACTATGTTATAGTGGGTTAAACAGCTGTCCAGAGCTAAACAATCCCCCCATGTGGGAACCCATTGTCCCCACAATCTGTACCAGAATCTAACCCACAAGGAGAATCATACCATTTAGGATTCTCTTGATAGAAACTATCAGCATGTATAAGACCTACATCTGAGACTATAGCCTCATCATGTGTCATGGGCTTGGTTAGTTTGGTATCCTCACAATCAATAATGCTCTTTTCATCAAAATCATTGCACTTCAACCATTTCTCAGGTTTACAAGGCTCACCCATCAAATCCTTGTCACTTCTACACTCTGCCTGCATATGGTCCCATGGAACAACATCTCCAAGTGTCCGCCCAAAACTGTCTTCATCATCATCAATCAAATCTGTTTCCTTGTTATTTACATACAATTGCTCATGATGGTCAGCCCAATGAGGCAAATCATTCTCCCCTAAAAGTACATCATCCGAATGAGGCTTGTGCGAAAGGAGGCCCATCGTCCTTGAACTGTCTTCCCCAATACCCCTAACTTTGCTAGTAATTTCAAACAATTCTTGTGACACTGAAGCCAATGATTCACTTGGGATTTTCCTTAGCCTCCCCTCCAACATCCCAATTTCATTTTTCAGCTCTTGCAGCTGCTGCAAAATGGATAGTTGCATAACACCATCATCCTTCCCTAACAACCCAAATCCATCAGTATCCAAATCCTCACGCACACCATAGTCCATTTCCTGATCCATGATATAGCTACCTTTATGCCCAACAACTCCTCGCATAATCCTGGCATTTCCATCCAAGGGCCCAGGCTCATGTCCTGAATGCACAGCATACAATTTAAGCACTGCCACCCCCTCTTCTTGATACACAAACGTCTTATCCTTCTCATTATAGTTGGTGATGGGCACTATAGCCCTGATCCTAAATCCACACCCACATCTCTTAGAAGCATAAGGCTCCCTCTTCAACATCTTCGACTTCTTTGCCACAGGCTCACCAGCCCTATGACAAGCATAATCCTTAACCTCAGCCATAAATGGCTTATACCTTATATACTTCTGCCTAATACAGAGGACGACCTTATGCTTTGCAGCCAATTGCTGAAGTCTATGGGGCACCTCTTTAGCAGGAAGGTCGAAGGACTCAGTATACTCAAACCGACGGCGTTTTCCCCTAGAACCAGAGCCATCAGAGGCGGAGCAAACAGGGCAAGCAGCTATACAAACCCTAATAAAACTCTCCGGAATTCCATAGAACTTTGCTCCTACAGTCCACACTTGTTTAATTCTCTCTATAGTTTCCCTAAGCCCCAAATGTTTCAAATCAGCATCCCCATGGAAGCTCATAACAATATCTTGCCACTGATTAATATGCGAAACAAACTGCTGAGAATTATTCTTAAAGCAAAGGAACTCATTACCAGAAGCATGGTCCACATGCGCAGTGAGCTTCTCCTGGATCCGCTTCCACCCGGTCACATAAGCCGTATCCTCGTTCCGATCCTTCCAAACCGCCCGCCACGACGTCAACACCGCGCACGGCGTAGCCGTACCGATCTCGTCGGGAGTGGCCAGCCGGTGCTCGAGAATACAGCGAATCATGAGAGAATGAGACTCGGCGTTGAATGTGTAAAATTGAGATGATATATGAGGCTCGGGGTTGATGTACGCCGGAGGAGGAAGACCGTTGGGGCCGTTGGAGCTCGAATTGGAGCGAATCAAGGGGTCGTCGTTGTCGGAGGAGGACTGACTCGGTGAATCCGGCGACGATGACCGGAAGAGGACGATTTCCGGCAGGGAGAGGTCGTCTTGAGACTGAATTGAATCGGGGGCGATGATCTGCGGCGGTGGTGCCAAATCATGAGGGAAATTGTGGAAGAGATCGTGCTGCTCAGTTTTGTGCGGATTCATCAGACAAAAATACAGCAGCAGAGAAATGAGAAGAGGAAAAAGGGGAAGAGACTGAAGATTTCAGCTGAGTTTTGCTCAGTTTGTTTCTGACAATGGTTTCTAATTTCGCAGAGTTTTCTTCTGTCTCTTCGATACTCTGCAGCTGTTTTCCTCTTTTTCTGACATTGCAGAACACAAGGGTTTCTAAGTCCATTCACAGTTAAAGGATTAAAATTTAGTCCTTCGAATATAACTAAAATTCAAATAATATTCAAAGCATCTCATCAATTTCTTATTATTATGAATTAAATCTTTCAATTTATGTTATAAATCTCATATATTATAATTATTTAATTATTCAGATTACTATAACTATTAATTAAATCTTATAAATTCATATCATAATTATTTTAAATAATTAAATAACTATTAATTCAATATATTTATTTTTAAAAATATTTAATTTAATATAAATTAATTTTATTATTTCATTTTAGAGAATTAAAAATTGAAGCCTTGAATTGTAATAAATTAAAATTTTAATACGATGACAATAAAAACACATGACATTCATTATAGAATTAAATTTACAACATGACATTAACTAATTGTTGAGGTCTAAAAGTCCTGCAATATAGATAATCTTAAATTGACACAATGCAAAGAGAAGTACAACTAAATTATTAAATAATTAATCTGACATATCAGAATATTTTTCTCTAATTTTTGCACAAATTTTCTCATAATCCCTTAACTGAGTTGGAGTAAAGCTAACAGTATTCCTCATCAGGATATTCATATCTTTCTGTCTCATCAGCCATTCATTTTGTTCGATTTTTTATTGATGCATTGTTTCAATTCTATCCAGATCAAAGGAGGCTGCTGCAATTTTACCCTTTCCTTTGCCTCTTAATGCTGCCTTCGCCGCTTTTACTCCTTGAGGTCGTTCTCTGCTAGTCGAATTTATCTCACTAGAAGTATCACCACTTTCATCTTCACCGCTTTTTAATTTTGATTTCTTGTGCCACTCTTCCCATTTACTGTGACCCGCTAAAATTCTCTAACAGTGTTCATATGCAAATTTCTTCTTTTTTGGGTGTCTTTCCTTGAACAGCTTTTTCGCAGCGTCTAATTGCTGAGAATCATCAGATCCACTCTTACGCTGATCATCCATAGTAAACATACATCCGACAAATAAATTCACATCTGCGCTTATGGCTGAAAATTTTACCATCGCAGTACGAGCCTTCGTAATAAGCGGTGTATTATTTGACCTCCGCTGGTTGAATTGAGCGACAATGTTGGCCTCCGCGGTGTATTACCATCACGTTTGTTCGAACAACAGACAATTTTTGTTACAATGAATTTAAAATGCTTCCACAACATTTAATTAAGAGACTCATAGTTACAATTAATTGTAAGGAAAATTCTAGAGTTTTGCTATTTATCGCCCAGTTTTATTTCGTGTCGTCCGGTTTTAGACTAAAATACCCTTGTAAAAGAGAAGAGACAAAATTATGACGTCGGCGGCCGGAAATACCGCCAGCGTCACTGGACCGACGGTCAGAAAAACCGCTGGTCATAGAAGGGCAGCGACTAGGTATATCACTGCCCTTATCGGAACAGCGGAAACCCTAACCGCTGGTCCTTTAAAAGCAGCGGTCGAAGAAGCCGCCGGTGCATTGGCACCGGCGGCTGCTTTGGCCGCCGCCTTCTGGACACCGGCGGCATTCCGGCCGCCGATCATTTTTTATTTTTTTAATTAAATTATTTATTTTATTTACTTTAAAATTACTAATAATTAACAAATTAATTTAAAGAGTTTGAAATGTAAAAAACATTTAATTGAATAGAAAATATTATACATTAACATTACTTAGGTTTTTACAAACTGAAAATGGGAAAAAATTATGGATGACATTGACGTGCTTAAAGACGAGCGACCAATAAACCTTCCCATGCCTGCAATCTTCTCGTATAACTGTTAGCCCAATTTGCTACAGAATCCAATCTTGTTGTACGCCATGCGTCAAGTATTAGTAGTAGAGGACAATTATCATTTACGTTTAACCGAATGTAGTGCCTTGGATGGTCTATATGGGCACTACAGATTTCCCGCTCCGGTCTTGTTTTTCCTTCTTTTGCATACAACAGTAAGCAAGTAAAGCACTTCGTTGTGCTTTCTGAATACTGACGGGAATAGCCAAAGAAAATGACAACCGCATTGAACAAAGAAACAACGAGAAATAGGCTTGACTGCTCCCCCTCTATTCCAACTCAGGCGATGGAAAGCGTCGCTTATACTGGTCTTGTAGACCTGATCATAGAGTTCTGGACGGGCAAGCAATTCCCCTTCCATTGACATTCTCGCAACCTCATACTCGTGCTCATTGTTGAAAATATAGGATGCAACTACTCTATATCCACAATTTCCATCTCCTCTGACATCTACTACGCCTCTAATAAACGATCGAGCGATTACTGGAATATTATCGTTGAAAAAGTAATCTTGCAGACGCACTCCGCAAGGCTCTATAAAAAACAAAGCACGTAATCAGGGTAAAAAACTTTCATAAATGGAACGTAAAGGTGCAAGAGAGTTTACATACCGTTATTCACGGAATGCATAGACTCGCTGTTGGATGACTTATTTCGCCCGGTTGTACTTTTTGAACGAGAACGGTTCTTCTCCCAAGCACTTTTGTCCCGGCTTATACCCCTACTGCCTTTGGGTCGTCCCCTCATCCTTTCAACTGTCTCAGGCTCCGTAGATAATTGTATTTGTCCGTAGTGCAATAATTGTAACGGTTGAAAAATTTAAGTATTTTTACCCTTTCAGAAAAGTTTATCACTTTGCAGAGTGATGTGACAATACTCTGCAAAGTGAAAAATTAGTGGAGGGGAAGAGATAATTGTATTTGTCCGTAGTGCAATAATTGTAACGGGTGAAAAATTTAAGTATTTTTACCCTTTCAGAAAAGTTTATCACTTTGCAGAGTGATGTGACAATACTCTGCAAAGTGAGAAATGAGTGGAGGGGAAGAGATAATTGTATTTGTC
>CAOJBJ010962883.1:0-11070 GCA_948291685.1 Euphorbia celastroides | reverse complement strand
GCTGGAAAGTTTGGATCTTGAAATTTGTGCTCATGAATAGGTATTTAAGTGATGCTTCAAAGTTGTATTTGATGGTTGATTGCTGCCAGGACTAGCAAATTTGTCCATTATGTGATGTTTTCTGGCTTGGTTATCAGTTTTTGGCTTCTGCTAAATCCAGTAATTCGTGAACTTTGTCAATTTGTTTGTACAATTGCTTGCTTTGTTTGTGAAATTTTGTCCCCTGTGCTGCAAAATGCTTCTCAAGTTGGAAAGATTGGATCTTGAAATTTCTTTATGCTCATAAATAGGTATTTAAATGATTCCTCAAAATTGAATGTTACGGTTGATTGTTGGCAGGACCAGCAAATTTGTCCATTATGTGAATGTTTTCTGGCTTAGTTATGAGTTTTTGGCTTCTGCTAAATCCAGTAATTCTTTGTCAATTTGTTTGTACAATTGCTTGCTTGTTTGTGATAAGTTAAATTCTTACCCTTCATTTCCCTAAATTTTGTTCCCTGTGCTGCAAAATGCTTCTCGAGTTGGAAAGATTGGATCGCGAAATTTATGCCCATGAATTTGATTTTGATGATTGCTTGTGCCCCTTCAACTGCTATTTCAATTATGGCCAGGACTAACAAATTTGTCCGTTATGTGAATGTTCTCTCGGTTATTAATCAGTTTTTGGTTACTGCTTGATCTAGTAATCCTTGAACTTGGTAAATTCATATGTTGTAGCAGTATGAGTTGACCCTTTGTGCCCGCTGCTATGTGCGTGGCAACTATCGGGTTGGTGTCGGTTCCTCAGACTTCAGGCGGGTTGAGATCAGTGAAGAGACAAGGACAGAGTGGACCGAGAAAGAGACGTTGCAACTCTTGGAAGCCGTGACCCATTTTGGTGATGACTGGAGGAAAGTTTCCTTGCATGTTCCTGGTAGAAGCGAAAAGGACTGTGTCTCTCATTTCATCAAGCTCCCTTTTGGGGATCAGTTTGCCGGTTATGCTGATTTGGGAAAACTTGATGAGGAGTGTGACCTATCGAAGGACTGTGATAATGATAATGTCCTCTCACCTGCTAGCAAAATAATGTGCCTCTCGCCTCTTGCTGATGCAAGCAACCCAATTATGGGCCAGGTATAGTTTTTTTGGAGGCTTTTGCTTTTTGATGCATGTAATTTGTTGATCAAGTTTTTTTTTTTTTTTTTTTGATAATTTTCGGGTTTTTTTGCTTCTATCTTGATTGAGGTGATATTTTGGGTATCCTAGGTGGCGTTTCTATCAGCTCTGGCAGGAACCGAGGTTGCAGAAGCTGCTGCTCAAGCAGCCATAGCAGCATTTAGTGAAGTTGAACTTAGAGCGAATAAAGGTACCCTCGGTTGTGTATCTTGTTCTACTACTTTCATGTGCTTTGGTTCTTTGTTGAGATTCTAGATTTTTATGGTTAGAAGAACTAGGAAAGTTAACTTTGAACCTGTTTCAATAGCTTCAAGTGTTACAAATACTGGCGAAATCGACCAAATCGGGTCGGCTGATGCTAAATCAATGGTAGAGAAGGAAGAAGCAGAAGCAGAAAAAGCAATTTCCAGCATAGTAGTAGTGCAGGTTCATAAGACTTTTATCATTTGTGCTTGCCTTGCTACGATCCGTTTATTATAATTTCCAAAATGACGAATTTCGGTTTCTTGTTTCAGATGCGAGAGATCCAGGAGAAAATTGATAGATTCGAGGAAATGGATTTGCTAATGGAGAAAGAGAGGAAACAGTCTGAGCTTATGAAGAATCTTCTCTTTGTTGACCAGCTGCTTCTTTTCTTTCATAAGAAGGAGATGCAGAAAACTTTAGAACAGGAAGATAGCATAAGAACCAATTGATTTTCTTTTGTGTTGTAGTTTCATCCAGTTGCAGTTATAATATTTCCTTGTTTGCCAATTTAATGTAGCTTTTATTTGTTCTGGATCATTCAAGTTCAGCTGAGATATATTAAACAAATTCAAGCAAATTGTCATTGATTCAGTCTAACATATTGAACTGATTCCACAATGAAAAATTATGCTCACACACACACATATATATATATATATAAGAATACAAGGCAACCTAGGACATTTATACCAAAGTTGTTCATTTCCATAAAATATTACATATGTTTTAATTTATTTTATAATTGAATAATATCCAAGGTCATTTATTAAGTATGATTTTATAAGATATTCTTACCATCAGTGTGACTAATGTTATCTATATGATATTATTTGCATAACTAATTTTGAACTGATTGTTCCTGATAAATATTCCACACAAGTAATTTTCACTGTAAAATATTATACTTACAAGTTTTTCTTAGGGTACGTTTGGTTCTATTCTGCGGAATAGAGAAAAAATGAATGCAAAATGGGTTAGATTGGTGGAGTATCCCTTTTCAAACGGAATAACAATTCCTTAACCCTTCTATGCATCATGGAATAGCAATTCCTCTGTTTTAAAGAGGAATAGCTATTCCATGAAATATATAAGATTCGTGGAATAGCTATTCTATCCGACCATAGGTAAGTTCGTAACTTTTCCATTAATTTTTTCTCTATTTCATGGAATAGCTATTCCACGAACCAAACATGCCCTTAAATTTGCGCACATTTTTCAATATATGTATTCTATATAAGTAGTCGAGTACCGTGATCTAATGAATGCCATTTTATTATGGTAAAAATAACAGTGTGATATAAGTTTACAATAGATCATTAATCGGTTGTCACCTGTCATTCAAAGTGAAAAAGTAAATAACATTAAAGTTTATACATTAAAATGTAAAGATAACTACTTTTTGGTCCATTGACAGAGGAAACAAATATGTTAATATAACACATTATAAATTGTTCGAAAAATATCACTTGCCACCAAATTTAGGAGGTAAATCATATGTCCAACCTTTAAAATGTGAAATCATAATCTCATACTTCACGAAACCTAATTTTATATGTTATAAAATCATAACTTCAACACGCTATCATTTTCACCATACTAATCATTTAAGTTTTAGAATTATAATAGTGAACATTTTTAATTTTAAAAAGCATTATTTTAGAATTCACTGTTTTTGTTTGTTGAGTTCAATTATATAAACCAACACTTATATGTTAATAAACTCGAATCGTTCAAGGTATGGCTCACACAATTTCGCACTATCAATCTCAAGGTAGCGATATCGAAACAAAAAAATAACACAATTCAAAAATTACTAATTACATAAATAGATTTTGGTGATTGCGTCCATTTTTGTTTATGTAATTATTGTATTATGCCATATAAATTGAATACAAAATAGTGAAATGTATAAAAAGCAGACGTGACCAAATCCCAATTCAAGATTTTTAATGGCGTATGATGAACAACTCCTCTTTTTTATCTCTTCTTTTTCACAAATTTTGGCTATCTGCCATTGCCTACAATAATAATAATAATAATAATAATAATAATAATAATAACAACACACTTGTAACAACTATCCATATATATAAGTAATTAAATTTTAAAATACTTGTTTGCCCTTATCATTTAAATATTCTTTAATAGATAATAATGAATATATTTGATTAAATAAATTCATAGTTTATAATTATCTATTTACATTTATCAACTAATATATTTTATAAATTTATTTTTTAAAAATTTAATATAATAACCAATAATTCATACGTGCACTGTATAGGTACAACTTTAGTAAAATTTAGAAGCAAACAATATATTAACCTTTCTGGTCTTATAATATTGACCCTTATGATAAAATAAAATAACTGACTGACATCAATAAAATTATTATTTTAATTTTTGTATTAAGGATTTTTCAATGTTGATCATCTTTGAATCAAAGTACACCTAACAACAATGTAATATTTATCTTCTAAAAAGTAAGTAGTAACAACAAACACAATTTTTTAATTTCTCAATATTATTGTAATTATTATTTATACGTGCTTAATTATTTGTTATCAATTATTATCAATTATCAATTTAAAAATAAAGTAAATATGATTTTACCTTTTATATGATTAAAATAACTATTACATTACTAATCAAACTATGAAGACAATCTAATAATTACCTAAACTATAGAATTTTTTTTTGTTAGTTATGTATGTAAATCTAGTTGGTATAATACGGCAGAAAAAAATATGAATGTATTTCGAATTCAATCTCACTAATGTATAAAATGTTACGATACATTTAATTTGTATTTAATAATTGAAATGTGCATGCCAACCAACACGTCCAATAGAATTTAATAGACTCAACGAATTAGTGATTTACAATTATCTTTTTAAAAAAGATGAAATTTTTGCATAATACAAAATTCGAATTATATTTATATTCATCTAAATTATTAGATGTATCATTTTATTTAACCACATATTGTGTATTCTCACAATAATTAAGTATTTGTTTAGAGCAAGATTATTATAAAGAAAGAATTGACCGATTACCTATTCAAAATGCATAACAATTATTACAAATGCAAATATCAGATTTCGTAACTTAAAAAGAAAACTACTCCATAAAAAAAGCAAACAAACAAGAGCACAATACAAAATGACAGTCATGCATTCCCACAACCTCGAGTATATACTATATCCTACTCTCTTTAATTTCTCCACACGTACAAACTCCGTCAAATCTCACGTGAAAACGGACACGTGTTCACCATTCAAAGCGAGTACTTGTTTTATCCTACTCGAGAGAGTATCAACAATGCTGTAGAGAGGGAGGCGTTATAGTAAATGCAATTAAAAAACTATTATTATCTTTCATTATTTTGATTTCTTTTTAAATACTTCTCACAATTTAATTATATATCTGTTAATATTTCAGATTTTCTCACAATCCCTGTGAAAATTAAAGCATTTGAAGCTCTCAGCGTTTTTTTTTTCTGAAGTATTGGTGAGTATATCTGAATATTTCTACTGCTTCAAATATTTACAGTTTTTTTTTTGGTAAAATGAGATTAAGATTTTTTAATGAGATTTTTTATTTTTGCTTACTAAAATTCAGTGAAATAATTGAGAAAATCAGTTATTTTGTTAATTTTAGTTTTGCAGTCATTAGGGTTTTGATTTTGCGCTTACTCCTGAATTTAGGGGAAAAGATTTCAGTTTTCCGGTAAAATTCTCCATTTCCATGACTTGACTGAGACCCAAATTTTCACTAGATTTTTCAACTTTACCTTTTGATTTTTTTGGTCTAGATTCTGTTGCATTTTTGTTGAATTTTTGCTCCGATTGATTCTGCTATGGTGATTTTGGTGTATCAGAAATGTCGGGATCGGAGACCTACGCCGTCGGTCACCAGAGAAATCCGATCACGGCGGCGGAGCCGGTGGTCCAGAACATACGCTTAGCGTTCAGCACAGCTAGGACAGCTGTGTATAAGCCAGTGGACGCCGCGATCAGCGATTCGCCTCCTTTCCAACCGCCGGCGGCAGCCGGTGCAGGAGGCGGAGGAGGTGGTGCAATGGAAGGATCCGCCTCTGGAACTGTTCAACCTCACGGGATCAACATGAACGCCGTCGGCATTGGTGAGGCAGTGAAAAGAAAGCGCGGTAGGCCGAGGAAATATCCGGCTGATGGATCTGTTGCGGTGGCCCAACCGCCACCACCACAACAGGAGCAGCAGCAACTGAACGGCGGCGGAGGAAACGGAGGTTCCGGTGGTGGTGGTGGTTTGGTTTCGGCTGCATCTCCTCCTGCGAATGGTGGGGGATCTGCTGCTACTGGCCAAGCCTCAGCCGTAGTGACAACAAAGAAGGCGAGAGGAAGGCCGCCTGGTTCAACTAACAAGAAGAAGAAGCAGCATGTGCTACCAATGGCAATGGGTAATAATTTAAATAAAGATAGCCTTTCTTTAATGTTTTGGTTTTGATATTTTTCATATACTATTGTGTGGGGATTGGGGTCACGTGTTGAACTTGACTTGTTCATTATCTCATTGTGTGTATATATTATTAGTGATCTTGTGTGAGTTGCTGGTTGGCTTGGTATTTTATAGGCCTAAATTGATGCTATTTGGGAAGCCAAGGGGGGTGTTTTGCTGATATGATGAAACATAGATAATTTTAGGTGAATTTTGTTGTGGTTAGATGACTCTGCATGATATAAAAAGAATAAAAAAAGAGAGAGCGATGTTGGAATTGCATTGCTGGATCTTCAAAGATAGGTCTGTTCATGTCCTACCTCATTTTCCTTGACATGACAAAAAGACCTATTTGCCCTCTCTTCTTTTGTTTGTAGTGGACTTTCATGTCAAGTTTGCTTCTTTATTGTATAACAGTTATTCCTTGACAGTTTTCAGGAATATATTGATAATCCATTTTAACTTTTAAGAACTCCTTTTGTTCTAGTTAATATACTGAGTCCAAGTTAAACAAAAGAATATCCTTTTTTAATTTACTACTGTTAGTACGATTTACGTATCATTCGATTTTCGAGCTTACTTATTTTTGAATTTTGATCTATATGGTTTTATGTATGCAGGATCTGTTCCATTTGGGTCTGGATTTCAACCATATGTTATCACTGTGAAAGCTGGAGAGGTTTCTGTTTGTTCCTTAAATTCTTGGTTTTTCATTCAAATTTTACTCTGATAATAACAGACAGAATTTTGTTTGGTCTGAGTTCCTGACTAAACAATACCTTCAGCTTTTATTTCTTACTCTGATTATCGTGTTTCTTCGTATTCACTACGGATTGCGCATTTATTAATTGATTGTATATTCCATGTATTAGTCTATAAAATATGTTATGTGTGCATTTTTTCTTTTTTTTGTTGACAGATTTATATTGTGTGAAGATGCATTTTGTAAATTGTGGCGCTTTCTGAAATCTCAACAAAACAACCAACTGATAAGTATATACATAAAAGTGAAACATGATAAGTTAGCTTATTTAGTTGACCTAAAGTAGACTTTCTGATAGTGACAGAATTTTGGAGTGAGGACCATTTTCTCTCTTACCAAATATAATAAATATTCAGTCTGTCTCTGTTTCTTCACTAGAAAAACAAATTGTGCAATGCGTCTGAGTTCGGTAACACTGGCATGCATTATTCTAGAAACTAGTTCATATATAGTTTGGCGTGTTCCTGTCAGTTACAGGTTTACAAAGATTTAGGCAATCTAAATATTGTAATCCTCCTGAGTCAGTAATATATTTTGTAGTCGTTCTTAGTGAAGTCTTTTGCTTTATATATGAATAGTTGTAATGCCACTAAGTTATACATGACACTTGTTCTATTTTGAATATACATGACTAATTCAACTTATGAGAGTATTTGTTTTGATGCCAAAATGCGCAGTTGTATTCACATGTTACATATATATGAGTCCTAACAATTTATGTTATCGGTGTGTAGTTCATAAGTGTGCACTTATCAGTAACCATTTCAGATTGTTGCCCTAAATAGGCTCTTAACTTGCGAGGGATTCACATGTTTATTGTTTAATTCTGGTAACTTTATGCAATGACCTATCCTCAAATAGCTTGTGATTGAATGCTTGCCACGTGGCCTCATCAGATGGCATATTAAATAATTGCATTACATGTTTTTAGTTGATGACACGGCATGCATTATGAGATACTAAGTTGGATATTAATGTGGCGGTAAGTAATTTAATTAGGGTACAATAATTACAAGTTTTGGAAGTCATTTATGTGGTTAACTTAATTAGTTTAATTTGTATTGCTGGTACATCATATGCCTGCATATGGTAGTCCACTATAAAGAGTGGATGAGACGCTTGTGCAAAAGATCAGATTTAGACTGTTATCATGCTTGCTCCATTGCTTCATAGTGGGAAATCTGTTTTTCTAGTGTGTCGATTCTATTTTATGCTCGTGTTTGTACTTTAATGCTTTGACGTGTCATTTTATTTGTTTGCGTAGGATGTATCAGCTCGAATAATGGCATTTTCAATGCGCGGTCCAAAGCCAATTATTGTCCTGTCAGCAGTCGGTGCCATATCCAGTGCGACTGTTCGCCAGTCATCCACATCTGGTGGGACCGTAACTTACGAGGTTTGACACGTTGCATATAATGTCATTTTTTGTTCATGGTCATAAAAAGCTTAAAAAGGCGATTCAGATTTAGTTTCCATATAGTAGCCAAGAATGCAAGTGCACACACGCTCGATTGTCTGTCATATTCACGCGCATATAACACAGATGGAAAGATGATCGAGATTAGGGGAGAGCAATTCGAACCGAATAGGAACTGAATTAACCAAATTGGTTCAACCAAAAAACCGAATTGCATTATAAGGTTTCCCAAATCAAACAAAAACTATAATAAAATACGAAATAAATTTAATTTTAGTCGGTTTATATATATTTTATTATGAAAATTCGATATTTCGTAAAATAATTATCAAATTAGACAATTTGGTTGAAGCAATTCGGTTTAGTTCGGTTCAATTGAACCGAATTGCTCACCCCTAATCGAGATTTAGTTGCCATCTTGTGTAAACTTAAGTGTAGAAGTTGTTCAATTCAGCTTTCCGATGCTTTTTCGATTTGCTGCAGGGAATATTTGAGATCCTATCTTTATCTGGTTCATTCATGCCATTAGAAAATGGTGGTCAGTGGGGCAGATCGGGGGGCCTACAAGTGACTCTAGCTGGCTCAGAGGGTCGAGTGATAGGTGGTTCTGTAGCTGGTGTTTTAATCGCTGCTGCTCCAGTTCAGGTAAAATATGTCATTCTATGTTGTCTCTTAAAAAACCTAGAAATAATGCTGTCATTACTTTCTAAGCATGTTTGCTGCTGGTAAATTTGACGGTCAGGAACATGTATTTTACCGTCTCCGTATTTCAGTCATATATATATTCGTGTCCGCCGAATTATCTGTTCCGAAACAACAGCTATTGAATATTTGTGCTCTTTTCAGTTTAGATTTTGTTCTTGGTATAATTACTAGCTACATGTCAAATGCGACTTTGGAACTGAATGTGTTTACTGCATTGTTTGCTTTTCTTTTCATCAATACCTTATGCTGTGTTATTGTTTGGCCTAACGCATATTTTGCCGCTAAAACTTGGCACAAATTCACTTTTGACGCCCAAAACTTTGAAAATGACCCGCTAACCACCTAAACCTGGCGAAAGTATACCCAACGGCCCTCTCATGCTGACGTGGCAGTACTTTTGCATTGAAAAGTCAATGTCCACGCGCTGCCACGTCAGCATGAAGAGGGGGGGGTGGCCTTGTGGATGCATTTTTGCTAAGTTTGAGTGGTTAGCAGGACAAAATCAAAGTTCAGGGCGTCAAAAGATAAAAGTTGCCAAGTTTAGGAGGAAAAATATGCATTAGGCCTTATTGTTATGGCAAGAACTAATGGACCCGAACTTACTGTATCATCTGCAGTTGGTTGTGGCAAGTTTTGAGGCAGAGTGGGACAACCCACAAAGGTTAGGCAACCCCGCAACTAGACTGATTCCAGCTGGAGGATCAACCGGGCCCAGCAGCCCACCGTCTCGTGGGACCCCCAGTGAATCCTCTGGCGGGCCCAGCAGTCCAGTTTACCCAAATTCCGGTGCGTACAACAACAACAACGGCGTTTCAACTATGCCCTGGAAATGAAACCCTGCAGACTAGTATCTTAGTCTAGACCTCAGATATGGTACTTTGATGTTTCCCGGTTTTAGTTTAAGCTTTTCTGAAGAATTAGACTTTTTTGAAATAAAGACGGTAAGATGGCTTCGAGCTTCTTGATAATTTTGCTTGCTGGAAATTGCTGAATAGATAGTTGTAAACTTGGAATAGTGAAACATCCTCAAGTTGGGAAAAGTCAAGCTTTTTAGGGATTTAGATTGAGATTAGTTGCTTGACTTGAACTGGCATAATATGTTCATTATTGTAGTATCCAGTCTATATTTTCAGCTACTAGCGTTTCGCTTATTTGCATTTGTCAATGCTCTCAGGTTTTGGTACCCCTAAACCCGACTTAGGGCCGGTTTGGGATTACTTTCTCAAGCTATTTTCCCTAAAAGTTTTATTTTTAGATTGCAGTTTTGGCATTTATTAGTATGAAAGACTAAAATACATTGTTGGAATCTACAATACGATGTTATATGAAAATTTTGTGAGACAGACTTTTAGAGACTATAGCTTTTTGACAAAAATGCTAAACAGTCTCTTAGTTGAAAGTGAAGGAGAAGTGACAATGCAGTTTGGTTAGTAGTAAAAACAAAGTGAATGCAGTCCTGTAACTGCAAAATTGCATGTACCTGTATTGTTTTGTATTTTTGCTACCATGTTCAAACATGAAAAAACGAAAGACTTTCTAGAACTTTATAGAAGAAGCTGAAGTTGAAGTTGTTGAACTTAAAAGAAGAAGAAGGGGTATAGGCATATGCATTGAGAAGGTCATTGTGAGCAGAGCAAAACTCAGCTTTGAGACCACTTCTTCTAATGGCTTTAAGCAGTTTGTTCTTATGTACATAACTTGTCACCACCACTTTCTGCTTACTTGCATCCACTTCCACTTTCTCTATTCCTCTCAATTTTGAGAGACATTTCCTTAGTCTTTTCTCATGTATCTCCACCTTCAATTCCACAATCTGCAAACATTGGAACCCATTCAACACATGATCATGAAAAAATTTCAGAATGGAATTGAATTGAAACAAGAACCTATTTGAAACTTATTGAGATTCGATGAAACTAAAACTTATATGAATCTAATCGAAATCAAATGATGTTTAAAATCATTTCAAATTTATTGATAGTCACTGAAATTTAATGACACTTCATGGACTTCTAATAGAAGTCATAAACTGAATTAAACTGAACTAAATAGAAAATAAATTGAAAATAACGGAGCTTAAATGAAGTAATCAAACTAACCTCCATGGGAACAGCTTTGGATGATGAATGCTACAGATCATTTGAAATGGTTAGGTTATGTGGGTAACTATATATAACCATGAAAAGGGGATTAGAATAGACAGTAAAGTGCAGGTTTTCAGTTCCAAATCAGCTGCTTTTTTCCAAGGACAAGAATGAAACGGTTAAATCAAACTAAAGCGCAAGATTCAAGATTGAAAGAGACA
>CAOJBJ010961408.1:0-16077 GCA_948291685.1 Euphorbia celastroides | reverse complement strand
GAATTTGGGAAAGCGGAATTTGTAAGTATCGACAAGTTCCATCATCAAGTCAACCAAATCAGAAAATGGACTGTCAAGAACCATTCCTGCAATTGAAGGATCCTCTGCTCCATACATGAGGCTGCAATAATAACCAAGCACATCTTTAATACGATATAAGCAAAACAGAAATATAGCAAGATGAAGACCTAGTGCTTCATTTTTTTCCTAACAAAACTAAGGACCGGTCTGGGATTGCTTTCCTAAATTGCTGTTCCAAGAAAGATTTTGGTTTTGGTAAAACAATATTAAACGGTTCCTAATTAATTATCATGAAGGGGGAAATGAATATGATGGAACAAAGATGAACTATGAAGTGTTGTGAAAAACCTCGTGACAGCACCCATTGAACGGCCCCATAAGCCAATCAAGGAGACATTCCCATCTTGCCTTAGATAATCAACCACTACTTTAAGGTCATCTTTCTGAAAAAAACGAAAGAACATATGATGAACTTAACAAAAAAACCATATAACGGGAAAATTAAGGGAAGAAAAATTAAGAACGCGGGAGCTTACTTCATACCAACCAAGGGTAACATGCTCTCCCCCTGAGAGTCCAGACCCTGAGAAATCGAGAGTGAAAACTGTAATGTTTGAAGGCAACAACATAATAGCAGCTTCACTTGCATCGGCCCTGCACCCACTGGAAAAATCAAAGCAACAGTCAATTAGTAACAATTCGATCACTTCAGTCACCTGAAGCGCTCAACCGACACTCCAACTGACCCTAGAACACTAGGGCTCTATTCTTTTCGACTTATTCTTCATTCAATTTAGTTCAGTTCAGTTCTGCCGGTGCCAAATAAGTTGAAACAAACTGAGCCTAACAGGTCAGCCTATAATGTCAAAGTTTTTGTTCTTCGAGATCTTGTACCTGTTTCCGTGACAGTATATAACACAAGGAAGAGGCTTTTCTTGAGGATTGACAATAGGTACATAATGGCTACACTGAAGGATATCTCCCCTATTGTTCTTAATCTGCAAAATTATAAAATGACATTTCACACACACTGAACAATAATTTTCCAACTTCCAGGCTTCTGGAAATGCATTTAAAGTAATCGAGAAACAACAAATACACATAGAAGGCTGATTTTGCTGATTTACCTCTACGTCCTTCCTTTGATACCATTTTCCTCTCAGCATAAACTCCTGATCTAATAAATCATGTTTCGGGTTGTACTCAGCCCTGCATCAAACAATGTAGGGAATATTGACAGCTAGATTAATAAAAAAATTATTCAGTAGCTACGACTTCCTTCAAATAAAAGCCGCATGTCACAAATAAAAGGGGCATATGCACACATCATTTCTTTAAAGCCAAAGCAGTTCATTAAATCTGAACACGAATGAACAGTGGAAAAAGTTTAGTGGAGGAATAAGATTTCAATATACCAATTAATTAACACAATCATTTTCATCTTGTTTCTTATGCTTTCAGTTGCATTAAAGGAGCAATTATCCAAGTGATGAACTGCAAAAACAATCAAAAAGATCCGGTGTAGCCATGTGCTTCCACTTTCAATAGCTGAATTGCAAAACTAAAGCAAACCTAATAACAGAAACATTTGGATTTCCAACAGGATGGGGAAACGTAGAGGATTCCAACACATTGAGAATCTTCACAATATTGAAGATAGAACTATAAAAAGAGTTCTAATGGATAAAATCACTATTGGGAATGAGAGTTATCAAACAATGAAACTTTCTAGAATCTCAACAAACTAACCTAATCCGATCTCAAATTCTAAACATATCACAAACTAAATATTAACTAGCTCCCCAGAAGATCCATGGAAGTAAAAAACAAGCAAAATTCAAATTCAATTCCAATCTCAAGCGCTTCGGCATCCCGTATCAATTGCAAGACTTCAAAATTGAGTTTACTTTAGAAAACGACTCCCATTTCCAGGCCATAAACCAGCCCTCAGAGATTCAAAATTTCCGAGTTCCCAACAAAACCGGATCGAAATTGCGTATCCCCAAATGCTCAAAACGAAAACCCAACAACAAAATTGAACAGAAAAGAGCTAAAAAGAGCGAAATTGAATACCTGGGCGGGCGTATAATGAAGTTAACAAGCTGCTCCATCGAGATTCAAAGCGATCAACAGTTCCTTGCGCTACTCAATCAGCGAATAAGAACAACGGAATCAATCCAAATTTGACCCGGTAAGAAGAAGACAGAAAGAAAAAGGAAAGGAACAGATAAGATACTCTCTGTACGTTCTGAATCTGAAGCCGGATTGAATCGGACAAAGAACGAAGAAGAAGAAGAAGAAAGGGGGCCGACCAACTAGACAAAACTCGCTGTTAATTGAAAAATTATATTGGGTTTTCTTCAATTGCGGTTGTTTTCGCCAAAAAACAATAAAATTAAAATGGGTTTTCTTCCGTAATATCAATTGCGGTTGTTTTCGCTGAAAAAACAAATAAAGTTTACGCCTTTTTGCCTCTTTCGAAGAGGGGACTCTCTGTCTCTGACAGCGTGTGATGATCGTTTTGCTGTGCGTGAGTACACGCGAGCGAGTGCTGCAGAGTGCGCGCGTATGGAAGTGTTGCTAATACGTGTAGGGATGGATTTATGGGCAAAATGATGGTAGCAATTTTAAATTGTTTGGGCTAGTTGACGATGAATTTTGGTTTCTTGTAACCGAGTATCTATAAGTGTTATTCGGTTTCTAAAAGACAACAAAGAATATTATTTTCGCTTAAAATATGGATTTAAATAGGTAATGTGTTGTGAATGTGAATTATAGTTTTATGTGGAAAATTAGTTAGATTAGTGAATGATATGTGAGTATAATAGATTCATATAAAGCTAGAACCAAGTATCCATAAGTGTTATTCGGTTTCCAAAAGACAACAAAAAATGTTATTTTTGCTCAAAGTATAGATTCAAATAGGCAATGTGTTGCGAATGGGATTTATAACACTAAATCATATTCATGTTGTCCTGAAATTTTGGTTTGAGTACATCTTCTAGTTTAAATATTATCTCCCTCAAACAGTGTTATGAGATGTAAAAAACAATGTTACGTTTTCAGTATGATTTAGTGTTAAATGAGGATCGATATTTGAACGATGTACGAGGTCTCATAAACATATTACCTTGAAATTTCAGGTCAGATGTGATGTTAAGTGCATAAATATATTATATTCAATTCTATATGAACTATATGTTTCTATTCCTAATACAAGTATAACACACTAACTAAATGATCAATCAAGTTATATCTCAACCGAAGAAATGCTCATTTTTACGCATATTTGTGGAACTCTCGCCGAATTTCTTTGGTGTGGATCCATTCCTTTGATGTGTTTGGGTTAACTTCTTAGTCGATCTTTCTTTTTCACCTGACTCATTATTTCAACTTAATTACGAATCTAACATCATGATAGATGCTTTTAAATGGATGAGAAAAATCAATTTTATCAATTTTATGCGGCATGCACACTATTTATATGCGGACAAAACAATAATTTGTGTGTCGTGAAAACTAAATAGATAAATATGTTTCATCACAAGGTCTAAAAAGATAGTAATTGAGTATGGCGTTAAAATTTAGTGTTGCATCACTTGACTTAGGAGATATTTTTCTATGCATGTGGAGTTAATGTTCCATTGAAACTAAGAGGATTAACCTGTAATATAGTAAAATGTCAAGTACTTTTCTTTTTTTCCAACGTTTCTTTAAAAAGTATGTGATATGTTTTTAAAAAAATCACACGTCCTTAAAGAAGTATTAACTACCAGTTTTAAAGAAGTATCAAGTCTTTGATTCAAAAACATATTTCATGGAAGAAGTTTTCATTGAACGTGATATAGCAAAAGTAATTGTTGTCTACCAACAATCATTTTGTTGAGTTGGAGCAGAAACTCAACACCTTAAACATCACTTCAACTTCAAACCTTAAAAATTATATATAGAGAGAAGTAGGTTAATACCCGAGTCCGAATAAGTCGACAGCTAAAATAGAAACCCAAGAAAAAAAAAAAAAAAAGAAAAAGAGCGACTCCGGCTAATGATCACAAGTATGTCATATATTGGAACATTAGTGATATGAAGACTTCATCCGATTAAAATTGACTTAATGTATTTACAATTTTCTGAACTTTTTAACCTTTTAAATTTATACATAAAAGCCTCTCATCTCCTTAAAATATTTTAAAAGTGTATTCAAACTTTGAAATTTCACATGTCAACTTATGATTGGATAAAAAAATGAAATCCTTTAAAAGTTAAACCGATAAAAAGTCAATACATGATATTTATGGAGCAAAATATTGCATTTTTATAAGTTAAAATGGAATAATATGTACATTTTTACAACTTGAGAGAAATGAAAGGAATTTTTTGAAAGTTCATGAATGAAAGGTTATTATAAACAAGTTCAAGAGCAAAAAACTGTTAAGGACAAATTTAAGAGAACAGCAAGCATTAAAAGTTGAAATATACTTGGTAATTAAAATATAATTTATGTTGTCTAATATCTTATAGACACATTTTATGGTGATTTTGTTTTTACTTTACTTTGTCAATATCATCATTAGATTGGATTTCATCTCACTAATCCAATGATGATGAGAGACAAAATAATGATAACTTTAAAAAAAACAAAGTCACCATAATCTTCACCCTTATATAACCAAATATCATCAATCATCAAATAACTGTTGATCATATGTAAGTGCAATGAGTAGATTTTATTAAATTCTTGAAAAGTCATAACTATTGGAAATCAGTACAAGAGACCACTTAATGCCATTATGTCTCTTTGTTGAGTTGCCTAATGTTAACTTTTCTTTTTTTTTTTTTTTATAAAAATGTTAACTTCTCTTGAATATTATCAATATTTTATTTTATTTTCTCACACTTTTGCAAATTGGGCAACTAAATGAAAATGTGAGCACTTTATTAAAAAAATTTAAATGAATTTTAGGGGACCTTAATGCAAAATGTGAAAGGTCTTAGTCACCAACTAACTTTATAAGAGAAAAGGCCTTATCATTACGGGTGAGCAAATTCGGATCCGAAAGATCGAACGATCCGAATTGCATTATAAGTTTTACTAAATTATTTAATTTGATTATAAATTTACGAAATATCGAATTTTCATTATAAAATCTATGGTAATACCCGACTAAACTTAGGTTTGTTTCGGATTCTATTATAGTTTTGATTCGATTCGATTATTTGGTTAAACCATTTCGGATAATTCGGTTCAACCCGAACCGAATTTTCTCACCCCTACTTACCCCGACCACCGATTTCTGTCCTCTTTCTCTCTACTCGGAGTAGATCCGGCAGCCTCCAGGTCTGGAAAAATCGGAGCAGATCCAATCCTCCCCCGGGGAAACCCGTCCTCATCTTTGTTTCGTTTTTCAAGCTACGAAATCACCGAAAACCAATTTCAACCTTGTCGCCAGAAAAACGACGATTTCAACCAGCACCGGCGAAACATGACTTCCTGGTTTGATTTCTCCGACGGACAGTTTGGGAAAAGAGAAAAGAGGGGGAGATAGAGAGAGAGAGAGAGAGAGAGGAGACGCTTTCGATTTCAGATCTGGTGAGGAAAATTGACACAAACGTTGAGATCTGGTGAGGGAAAACACCGATTTCTCATTAGCGGCGATTTTGATAGGATTTACCAGCGAAAGGGTGAGGGATCGGTGAGATCTAGTGTAAAACGACGACTCAGTTTTGGATTTTTGGTTCTCCAACAACTGGTGTAAAGAGGGGATTTTCCGACGAGGTTTTGGGTTTCATTTTTCCGGCGTGATTTTCCAGTTCCGGTCGTTGAAATCGATCCCCTCCCTCCTTTTTTCTAAACGAACATGATCTGTTTTTTAGGGGTCGAATAGGCGGGATATGGCAGGGGTTTGCTTATCGCCGGCGGCGGGTAGTGTAAAACGACGACTTAGTTTTGGGTTTTTGGTTCTCCAACAACTGGTGTAAAGAGGGGATTTTCTGACGAGGTTTTGGGTTTCATTTTTCCGGCGTGATTTTCCAGTTCCGGTCGTTGAAATCGATCCCCTCCCTCCTTTTTTCTAAACGAACATGATCTATTTTTTAGGGGTCGAATAGGCGGGATATGGCAGGGATTTGCTTATTTCCGGCGGCGGGTTGTTAGGGTTAGGGTTTGAAGTGGGTAAGATATTGGGTTGGGTATTTGGGTTAAAGTTTAGAGCTGGGTACCAAATATGGATTAGACAAAATTATCCCTCACCACATCAGCAGTTAACTGGTGTTGGATCGAAAAAGACGTTTTTGATAACGGTACGAAACCTTAAGGATGTTTTTGAAAAAAAAAAACTTCAATAGTATTTTTGAGAATCAGTCAAACCATAAAGGTGGTTTTTAAAGTTTACCCTTATAAATATATTAAATACTTCATGGATTCTCATATTTTGATATCTCAATTACGATACAAAATTATATTTGATTTTCCCTTATGGTTATCTAGAATGAATTCTCACGCATGCATTATAAATTCAATCAACAATAATTTAAACAGAATTAGAAAAGAAGATTGATACGAATCAAGCAGGAAATTTAGTCACTTTGTGTAACTCTTGCTGTGAGCGTGATGCAGTTTTCCAGATTTCCCATGGTCTAATTGCTCTATAAATGCAGCTTGCTGTTGTTTCTAGGGGAGAGCAAAAATCCTAAAAATCCGAACCGTAAAACCGATCCGAACCGATACCATACTATCCAATTTTCAGTTCTGCTAATTTGGATTTGATTAATTCGGTTCGGTTCTCAATTTTATGGTTCAAAAACCGAATGTGCCAAGAACCAAACCGAAATAAAAATAACCGTATATGCTCGACTGTTCCTCTCACTCGTCTCATCACCCTTGCTTCCTCTATCCTTCAATCACAAATTCTAGGCCTTTTAACTGTCACGTTTGAACTATTGTCAAAGTTCCTTGCAAAACAGAACACCGATCTGCAAAAACTGAAACTATTTATGCAAAGTTGTTTAGGATTTCTGGCCTTGTTTCTTTTTAGTAGTTCATGACTTTTTTAGCATTGAAGCTTTTGTTTTCAATAGTTGACCCGTGTTTTTACTTTATTCTGCTCACTTGATAACATATATTATCTGCTATACCGATTCTAATACATGTTCTTGAAAATGTATCAGGAAAAGTATCATGTGAGGTTTATGTGATATGGCTGTATACCATACTGAGTTATGAACTTGAGTACAAATCAAACTAATGAAGTTTATTACAGTAACTTAACAAGAAAAGAGAAGTAGAAGAATTCTCCAAGTTGACTTTTTTATTTATTTTACAAATTACTCGAGCTTCCCTAACCCTAACCCTAACCAATTAACTGCGTGAACAAAAAATTCGAAGTGTGTAGACTTCATCAGTGTAAAAGCAAGGCTCTAGAGAAAAAAGCCTTCAATCTCACGTCCGGATACAATGGATCAACCCAAACCGAACCGAAATAATTCAGTTCGGTTCGAATCAAACCAAATTGATTTCGGATCAGTGTTTGGTTCTAGCATTTTTAATATTTACTTTTCGGTTCGGTTTTGTTTCTGGACCAAAACCGAATTTGCTCTCGCCTAGTTGCTTGTTTCTTTAACAATAGAAAATAGCAACTGGTATAGGGTTGCTTGGTAAGTGGACTAAAGTTTTGAACAACATCCTCACTTTGGAAAAGGTGGAAGCCTAATCTATCCAAAAAAATAAAAAGAAGCAAGCCCCAAAACCCGTGCTCTGATACCAAATGATGTCAAAATAACTGAAAGTAATTCACGAAGAAAAAAACACATATAAATCTGTTGGGGGAGAATGCGAATTTATTGATTCACTAAAGCATGCTTACTCGTCCGTTGTTTCGATGAGTCAAAGATTCTCCATTCTTTGGCTTTGGATTATAATGAACTAAAGCAAAATTGCTCATTAAACTATCCGAACTTCTTTTATTGTGAAGTCATGGATAGCTATTGCATCTCCAATTCTGGGTCAATTGGAAACAACCTAGCTTAGGGGTAAAGCTGCGTACACCCGACCCCCCAGACCCCGCTTGCGCGAGAGCCTTGTTAGGCATTGGGGTAATGTTGTGTTGTGTACTAAAGCATGCTTACAGTGCCATCAGTAAGCTGTCAAACTTTTTTTGCCGGTCTAAACAGACTCATTCAACCTCTTGAATTCAATTTTATAAAAACTGAAGTCCCCAAAAAATTATAGAGCCACAGATTTTTTATAACAGAAAAAGATAAAACCATCTTCACACATTGGATAAATTCAACTTGTGGCCAAATATAAATTACTGAATGGAAGCATCATCACAAGGAATCACACTGAATCAACAATTATTGAATTCAACAAGCCATTCAGTATTTTACCTGAGTGGTAATTATCATAATGCACAGACGGGATTCCAAATCCCAGGTTACAAAAATGCGACACCAGTTGATCAAAGTGCAGTAGATAACAGTCAGCTGCAGGAGTACATGTTACTTTACATCAATTTCATAGCTGCAATTAAAATGACAAATCTAAAAATTAAAACACAACGAGTCATTGCTTCAAAGTAAATAAACAAATTACTACAAGTGCATGTTGTTTATAAAAAAATCTCATAAATGGAAAGTACCCACAGAGGAAAAGATCTCATTTTTTTTCAGTTTGGAGCTGTGATTACTAATGGACAAGTGCGAATTGAAGTTCACAAATTTACCAAAACAATGAGTATGGCAAAATATATTTTGTTATTGAAAGATCAAAATACATGGAGACAAGTGTTAGGGAGAATCAAACAAGATGCACAATGTAATGATATTGCAAGAGAAGTGTTGCTTACCTCAGCAGAATTTAGCAACTTCTATCCATCTGTATCTGAACAATTTTGTGATGAACTGCTGTCAGAATCTGCAAAAGGAGAAATAAGAAATCGAAACATATAGTTTCACAACGAAAACTGCTATCTGCCATGAATCAGTTCATAATATACCATTAGTTACAAAAAAAATAAATCTTAATTACCACTAGAAGAAGATCCAGATCCATCACTAGAGCTCTCTGAACTACATGATCTGTTTATATTATGTTGCTCTTCTAGCTCCTGGACTACATTAGATGTCAAGTTCTGAAAGGATAATCAACATAACAATAAGTGAAACACAAAAACTTTACACGTGGCTAACATTGACCCAAAAAACAATTGACAATCTTACATTCTCGCGGGGATTATGGCCAGTTTCTTTTGCTTGGATCACATTGCCTGATCCTTCAGTGTGATAATCATTCACAAGTCTATCGATTTCCCATAACGTTTCAGAATCAACACTATCAATGTCCAGCTCAATCTCATCTTCTGCTTGGCAAAGCCCGGGAATCCTCTCCTTTATAATTTGGACCACCCGATACAGTTTCTCAGATGGCAAACTCTGTAGCTGAGTACTTAACACCTGCTTCTCTTTGAAAGTCATCTCCCTCCTTTGAACCGCCTTTTCCTCGGGTTTCTTTGACAACTCCATCTTACCCTCATCTACCACAGTCTTTGTGTCCAGCTGCTGCTTTAGCTGACAAGCAGCAGAGTTGACTTTTTCTGCCACCGGAGCTGGAGGAGTTGACTTTTTCTTCGAAGTCAAAGGGTGTTTCTTACTTGTGTCAACCACAAAACCGGCCCTTTCGTCATAGCGGCACTCAGCTTTAAGAACAGCCCACTTCTCTTCAAACAGCTGAAGCAACACATCAGCCATAATATGTGCATCCTGCCCTTTCTCATTATATGTCATGGCGTTATTAAATGTCAGCCTCACGTCTTCTGCAAACCCTTTAGGTGACTTGTACAAATTCTTCCTCAGCTTAGTATTGACAGTTCCCAAATCCATTGGACGCTTGATAATCTTATGGTAATCGTGCAAATTTAGTTTCTTCGCGTCCACGGGCTTATTGAACACCCATCCATACTTGTGTTTCATCAACTTCTCCAACAAAATTCCACACTGCTTCATCATCTTCTTACAATTATCATCTGAAGTGCGAACTTTTTCCTTCCCAATCCCGGATTCATTGTTCTTCTGATGCTGATTAATCAATGTATCTACCTCAGCAATATGGCTATGATCATAATGGTTACTAATATCATCTACTGATCTAGTTCTAGCTAACCCCTGCAATGGCCGGGTTTCAGCTGGTCCTACATAACTGACCTCAGAGTTAACCCTAGCGAGTGTTCCAACTCTGTTTCTACGACTACCATTGTGAAATTCAGTAGCCTCAAGTTTACTCTTTAAGCTCCTAACTTGATCAAGTTCACTCGCTAGCTTTCTCTTGAGCTTTCTAATCACTGACTTGGATCCAGTATTTAAGCTAATTCTAACTTTATTATCAAATTGAACATACCCGGGGAGCGAAATTTCCGTCGCATTGCGGCGAAAACTCAAAGAATCGTTGGAAGCCACCGTGTCAAAGGGCTGAGGGGAATTGTTGTCGAGGATTGAGAACTGCCGCAACTGAGGGGTACCCCCGGAATTACGGGATTTGTTCGGGATATTTCGGGGATATGAATTCCTGCTGCTGCTATTGGCATCAACCAACGTTTTCAGTTTCTCTCGAGGTCCTGTAGCCATTCATGAATTGAAAGAGCAAACAGAAAAGGACAAGTGCAAAGGAAACAGCTTCAAACGGTTGATTTTGATTCCAATAGCTACTTATTGACCAGCACGATTAGAAACAAAAGGGAGATTGAAATTAAGGGATTAATTTGGTTGAAGGGCGAAAAAGGTAGGATTTTGCAGAGAAGACGACGGAGATTGAATTAGGGTTTCGAAGAAACAAGGACGACGAGGATTCAATTAGGGTTTCGGTTTGAGTAATAATTGTAATTAATTAATTTTACTGATCAGAGAAACGGAGAGAGCAAACGGAAGAGATGAGAATGAAGCCGACACGGCAGCTGGAACCCACTCGTTATTTTAAAATACGTTGTCGTGGCTTCCGCATAATACAATAAGGTGCAATGTTAATAACAGTCCTTTAGTAATAGGCAAATTTTCAGTTTGCCCCTAAGTCTGACCGTGTAATTTAGGGTCTGGGAGAGCTAGAACCCCAACTTTGGAGGGGCACTTAGATACACCTGGAAATTTTACTAATAAAGTCTAATTTTTGGACAAAAAAATTCTTTTCTTATTAAAACCTATCTTCAAAACGAAGATTGTTGTCCACGAGTGGTTGACTACTTAACTAAATTAATAATATATCAATGTAAATATCATATATAATTACCTTTTCCAGCCGGCCATTTTTATTCTTTACGAAATGAATCAAAGGAAGTAACCGCAAAGAATTTGTGTGTCAATAGGTTTCACCTACTTCTTTCGTATACAAAACATAAATGATTTCATATTGATTTTATTATTTAAAACATAAATATATTCAACAGCAGTGGCGGAACCAGGGGGAGGCGGGGGGTGGCGGCCGCCTCCCCTGGTCACCGGAATATTTTCCAACACTTTCATTAGGTGGTTTCCGATTGCCAAAAAAAGTTGAAATCGCCTCCCCTAAAATGCAAAAATTTCAACTTCCAAAACTCTTGTGGCGTTGTTGCTTAGAAAAAATTATCACTGGAAAGAACAAACTTAAATCGGCGACAGAATTAGGAGAGGGCGGCGTGTGTTCTATTTTTCTCTTGTTGCAGGTAAAGAGAAGAAATGTTAGTTGATCGAAGTCTTTGGATGGACTGATCTGACTTCAGCTTTTAATCCAACGGTGTAGCAATCATAAAAAAATGTGAAGGTTTAATTGGAAACAAAAGAATATACATACACATTTATTTTTAATTTATTATCATTTTAGTCCCAAACTAAAAAAATTTGATTTATTTCGCAAAATACATTTTCCTCGCTTTAGTGCTCATTAGGATAAGTAGATAATAATGTAAATATTAATTTTTCAATTAAATTTCGGTAAATTACTGGAAAAAATTAATTTTAAAATAATATATTAACAAATTAGAGTTTTATGCTTATTTGATGACTAATACGTACAACTTTATTTTTTTTAACCATTAGATCAATACTTAAAATTCGATTTAATTGTAGGTAGTAAAAAGACAAAGAAAAAAGTATCACTAACTTGTTAATTACGGACAGGAGGGAGGAGAAATTTCATATGTAATTGATTGACCTATGAAGAGAAATTATGGTTTGCTTAACCAAGATTAGAAAAAATATCAATTGGATTTACCTACCAAAATCTTATTTTTTTGGTTTCATCTTTATGCTCGGTCTTAAATGTGTGAGCAAGCTTATGCGAATTCTTTTTTTCGCTGAACCAAGTAATCGCCCTCACAGGGTTCAACAAGCAATCGATATTTCACGATCAAGGGTGTAGTACTCTTTGTAGTAGTGGTCCTTATATATCATATTAACAATCGAAAGATGGTTGAAAGAAAAAATCTCTATTTGACAGGGCTCAGGCAGGAAAGACTGAGGTTGTGGTAAACCGGCCTTCCTTCTCTTATTTTTGGCTTGGATATAGATAAGCCGAGCATCTCAAAAGGAAGACTGCTAGAAGGATGACGGTAGAAGGCTCTTCACTCTTCCCAGAAAGTACGAAATTGTGGTACTTTTGTTAAAAATAATGTACACATACAACACCTTCATAGAATACATGGTGCTAAAAACTTAATATAATAATAAAAACAACAACAACAACAACAACAACAATAATAATAATAATAATAATAATAATAATAATAATAATATTGTATTATTTAAACAAATAGTATAAAACAAAGAAATCGCCTATCTTTTTAGTAAAAATCCCACCCTTCCTACTACAACTTTCTGGTTCCGCTACTGTTCAACGGACACAATTTATTGAAGAGGATCGTAATGCTTTTCTTATTTTACCTAAATCAATTTATTTTTAAATGAAAACACATGATAAGATTAGATGACCACATAGATAAAACTCATTTAAATAATAATTTAAAAAGAATTAAAATGGTCAAGGAATAGTTTCTAAAGAGATACCATGGATGTAAAGGTAAAAAAAAACATAGTAAATTTGATATATTACTTAAACTTATCAATATTTTTAACAACTTTTTACAAATCCCAATAAAACCCACTGTTTCTCTTTCTTCTTCCTCCCTTTTAACATTCCTTTTGTAATTCTCAAGCCATATTTCATGGTCTTCCAGCGCAATTCGATGGGTCACTATACACTATTATTGGCTACACATATGCTGGAGGGAAGGGGTTCTCCGGCATTCGGAGGGGCACGTGCCCCCCCGGCTCCCCTTCTCTCCGCCCCTGTTTAGGGTAACCTTCAAAAGAGTAATCTAAGTTTTGAATCATTTTCAAAATGGATCATAAGATATTATAGGTCGTAAAAAATGTCATGAAGTTTGGGCCGGTTAGCAAGAAAATAAATTAAGACTCAAAGAAAGAGATGCAATTTTGTCAGGTAATTGAACAAATAACTGGAGGGGGAGGAGAAACAATGACTAGAATTGAGGTTTTATTGGAGACTTAAATAAGCGACAGTATGAAAGGAGAAACAATGTCGAAATGGGAGGGGTTAGGGCTTCGTATTTTCAAATGTTGACGGAGATGAAAATGGGTTGGGTTTAGAGTATTTAGGTAGGGATTATGTGCAAATAGGTATTTGATAATTGTTTGAATTTTCTCTTACGCAACATCAATATTTTTTAACTCAATTAGGACATGATGGCCTAACTACTAATGATCTTAAACATTGGAACCCTTTTTCAAAATGATCTAATCCTCAGAGTACATTTTCAGGGTTTACTCTAAAATTCTATCGAAAAATTTACCACAAATCATTTCCAGTTAATTGTAATATAATGAATAATAAAAAATACAAAGCATTTGGACAAACGTTTTTGGCTTAATGGATCAATAGCTCATCCAATTTGTCATAATATTTTTTTCCCCATAAAGTTTAAAAGTGTCTTTATAGCTCCCATAACTTTTGCTGGTCCCATTAGCTTATGTAACACGTGTGTGAGCGGGCGAGAACAGGATTTAACTACCACGGACCTGGAGGGCGGATAGGGGTTGCCTGTCTCGACACATACTCGCAGCGGGAGGGAGAACTTGCGTCAAAATCGAGCCTGTGACCTAGATATCGGGGTCTGCATACCTCGTATCTCGCATAAAAAAGGCATTGGACTGGCTATGATATGCCAAAATATTTGGTTTAAAAGAGAGTTGAAAACCCATCGCTTAATAGCGAATCGTTTTCGTAAATACATTTTGGAGTCGTCACCTGGTTTAGCTCACAACCAGGAATTAATAGAGAAATGGGTTCCGGAAAAATGTTTATTCATGACATCGATCCAACATTAACAATGATATACCATAAAATAACTCACATTAGTGTGTATATCTAGGGTACATTTTATTGCATGCTTCCTTTATATAACAATATACCTTGCATAATTTAAACAGTGTATAGTTTAGATATACTTACAGAGTATCCTTGTGTTTGTTCATAATAAAGAAATCCATAATCACGAACATGTGCTTTATGATGCAACCAATCAATGCAATAAAGTTGGGCTTTAACAGTCAGGAACCCTCAATTTACCTTTCCTTGTGGTTCGGTTACCCGCTGGGCCGGTTTGGGACCGATTGTGTGGTGATCGGGAGAACTTTGGCAGCACTCCGGGTTGTATTTTAGTGATATCCAAGTAAGATTAGATCTTTACTTCGGCAGAATTCTGACTAGGATCAGATATTTGAGAGACAATCCCTAGCTATAGAAGGCTATAGGATGTGAAACCTCTGCGAGAATTTTGATAGAGTTTTGAGAGGATTGGTATAGAAAAGGTCCGGAATCGAATCCCTGACTGTTCTAACAGTGGTTTGCCCGAGATGCGGGGCTTGAGGTGAAGTCAGTCGATGCCCAGGTACCAGGGTCTTTCGACAGCTTTGGGATCGGTTTTCTAGGGGAAAGCCTAGATCGGAATGCCTTGAAGAGGGCTTAGAATGGCTTTGGAAAGCTTAGAAATGCCTTACAATGGCTTTAGAGAAGGATTTGGATGTCATCAAGCTTAAGAAGAGGCTTGAGAGGTGTCTTGAAATGTTGAGGGGAGAGCCCTTTTTATAGGCATCTCGGGGTTGCAATCTAGCTGATCGGCCAGGTACACCCTAGACTGAAACTAGCCGATTGGCCAGATTAAGCCTATACTACGCCTAGGTGTAAACTAGTCGATCGACCAGTTCACACCTTCTAGAAGCCGACACGTGGTAGTCATCTAGGGGTCAATTGATTGTCAAATGCTAAGGGTATTTTTTACTTTCTGCAAAAATCCTTTTGGCAGAATTTTGTACAGTTGTCGGTGTGACATCCCATTACATGCATCATTTACATTATACATATGTATAAATTCATTTAATATATGTTGTAACATGGTATATTTGACATATACATTGCATACATACATGATAAGCTAAGTATATGATAGGTATAGTGAATTATACAAATATGATACTAGAAATTATTATATGGTGTATGTTTAGTACTTAACGAAATAAGTCAGTTAATAACCAAATAAAGTATATATGTACAAGTTTTCTACCTTGTCTTTTATGTTTTATATGTTTAGTTGTGGTTTTTAGTTATATAACAAGTATAGGTTGTATAAGTATCAGTATAAGTATCGGTGTTGGTATAATAATTAAGTATATGTAAAAGGAAGGTGAAATGGCCTAATTATATAAAAAATATTGAAAGTGGCTAGAAGATCCACCAAGTCAAAAGATTCGACCCACTTCAAGGAAGGTTTGAAGATAAACAAAATCCTGAAGTCAAAATGGAGGAACAAAATCCAAAGATATCAAAGTGCAAAGAGAAGGTCTGGATCAGGAAGTTCTGGAATTGTGAACATGACGATTTGAACAATGCGCAATGCTCACTGGTTTTAGACCAAGTTAGACCTCTTTTGAAGCCTGGTGTTTAGGAGTCGCCACTTAATTCAATTATTACAGGTCAATTAAGAAAACCCTAAAATGTAACCAGAGATTGGGTTCGGGGAA
>CAOJBJ010961082.1:0-10559 GCA_948291685.1 Euphorbia celastroides | reverse complement strand
CGACTATTCATTCCTTTTAATCTGGAATAATTATTTTATGAGATGTGGAATATCAATTTCATATAATGTGGATAGTAAACAAACATTCCAACCCACTAATGTGTTGGCATGGGCAAAAATACATAAATTAGAAGGCACCATCTCTTACTAGACGCATAGTAATTTGTTTACAATATTGAATTGCAGCTAATGCTTGCCAACAAGGATGCGAATAAATCCCTCTCAAAGTTGAGTAACAAAAGGTATAATTACAAAATTATATTTTGCTTTCATAACAATAAGTGCCTGCTTAACATAAATGGTTTTCAGGGGTTGGTGGACTCCATTGCTACCCACAGCTATATTTGGATATGCAAAATCATTTTATCAGAATGTTTTAATGAAAAACACTCGTACTCAATCAAGGCCGTAGTAATATATCTCATCACTACGACATGGTATGCATTCAAAAAATCAATTTTTTTTAACTACACAAAATTACTTTAGTTATACCCTCTATGGTTCTTTTTTATAGTCTTTTTACAAAATTATCAAGTTACTAGTATACCCTCTTATTAACTAGGAAAGATATTAAATATTGGTGACTCAAGATAAAAAAAATGTACAGAGGATAAATTATTCATTTTAATAATGTAGTATATGTCTTTTTAGTTTTTAATGATTCTATAAAATTCGAAAATATTGAAAAAAAATCAGAGGAGTAAATTATTATTTCAAGTCAACTTGAGATTAAAATATAGTTTGTTATTCTGATCTTACAGGGTAATGATGTATTCGCTCTCTTCATGGATGAAACAATGTCATATTCTTGTGGAATATTTAAGGTACAACAATTTATTTAGGTAGTAAAAGTGAATATACATACGCATTTATGTATGTACATACATTTATTAATGGTTTATTAACGTGTACAGAGGGGATGAAGATTTGAAAACAGCACAAATGAGAAAAATATCATTTCTGGTGGAAAAAGTAAGAATAACTTCTAAGACAGATACATTTCATATGATTTATTGGATATAATTTTTTTAAAGCAAGAGTACAACATGTATTATCGTTTTGACCATTTAAAAAGTGGGTTTTTTTGTTATATATTTACGTGGGAAACATGAATTTCATTGCTATTACTTTCTTAATCGTTTGGAGTTCATGTAAACATTAACCAGGCAAGAATAGAGGAAAAACATCATGTTCTTGAAATAGGATGTGGATGGGGATGTTTTGGAATCGAAGTAGTAAAAAGAAGAGGTTGCAAATACACCGGCATTACTCTCTCGCATGAGCAACTTAATTATGCACAAATCAAAGTCAAACAAGCTGGACTTGAGGTATTAGTTGGTTGTTAAAATTTGTTACAATAATTATCTATTTAATCTCACAATTACAAATAATCCATTTTGATGCAATCAGGACAATATAACACTGATGCTTTGTGACTATCGTCAACTGCCTACTTCCCACCAATACGATAGAATTATAAGTTGGTGAGTGGTTTATGAAATGACTTTATGGGCATTGATGTCGAATTTCAGTCTAAACTATTTATTCGCCTCTCTATTTATTATAATTTATTCGTGTTGATTTTTCATTCAGTGAAATGATAGAACATGTTGGAGACGAATACATGGACGATTTCTTCGGTTGTTGTGAATCATTATTGGCTCAAAACGGACTTTTCGTGCTACAAGTAACTAATTCACTATATACATCATGTTTTATGAATTTAAAGGAACATAATTAGTTTTTCTGATTAGTTCTCTTCAATTGCGGATGGAGACTATGATGAGCACAGGAGGAGTCCAAGTTTTATGAAGGAATATATTTTTCCTGGTGGACTCTTACCTTCTTTATGTAGGGTTATTAATGCCATGAAGAATTCTTCAAAATTAAGGTATCTCGTGTAATTTAGGATAATATGTTAATTTTTCATTGGTATGCATGGTTCAATGGCCATATGTCATGTAAAATTTCGTAATTTTTTTTAGTATTAAGGAGACATTTTGCCTAAATTGTTGATTGTGAGGTAAAATTTAACTCTTTTTCTTTGGAGTACTAAGTTATATAAGTTTTGTACATGACTGAAGTGTGGAACACGTGGAAAATATTGGAAGCCATTACTGTCGCACATTAAATTTATGGAGAAAAAATTTATTGGAAAACAAGAGGTGAAACAAAATTAAGTATTGTTCATTAAAATTACTCAAATGACTCTAAATCATTGATATTATGAAAATTACAATGCAAATTATAAATTTTTGTCGGTAGCAAAATTATGGAGTTGGGATTGGACGACAAGTTTATCAGAACATGGGAATACTACTTTGATTATTGTTGTTCTGGATTCAAGACATACATGCTTGGAAATTATCAGGTACCATTTAGACAATCACATTCATTAATCATGCTCAGAATTAATCTTATATGTTACTTTTTTCATGAGAACCATGTGTTTATTTTTTTTTCAAGAAGTACGATTTTTAAAGGAACCATGTGTTCATAATTAAGGCACATTCTATGGTGACTTTGTTTTTACTTTACTTTATCAATATCACCATTGAACTCATATTAAACTTACTTAAAGACACTAATTTCTCTGTAACTAATGGTGCAGGTTGTATTTTCACGCCCGGGCAACCACGAGGCATTAGGTGACCCGTACAAAGGATTTCCATCAGCATACGAGTAATTTTTTTTTGACTGAGCAGCATACGAGTAATTGGTTTATAAGAAAAAAAGGAATGAACTTGGTTTCAACTTTGAAGAAAAATAAAATTTCATTAGCCTATTGATGAAATAGTTTATCTATCAAATATATTGATTTGTAAGAAGAATTTTAAGGAAGTCAACAGAAAAAAAACATTGTTTTTGTTGGGAATAGAGTGTCCACATTGCCATTAGTTCATTAAGTCTAAGTGTATGCAATTTCTTATTGCCACTTTGTGTTAGCTCAATTTGTACCCTCTACCTACGCTGTGTGCTTTTTGTGTGGGTTAAGAGCTATATTTAAAGCTCTTCCAAATTAGGTTTTGTATTTATCTTGTATCCACCATTCTTCTTTGTTCTTTGGATTTTTCGCTCTCTCTAGTTCGCTCCAGTACGATTTCGTTGCCATCTTACAGTTTATTATGGTAGAGTTCAAGATTCAATTAGCCATTGTTTCTGTAAGGTGTATTTGATCCATCTCTTCAAGTGTGATTGAGTATGTTTCTTAGGCCTTTTCTTTGTTGTTTCTACTTAGATCTAGTGTTAATTTTTCTCTGTTAAAACATTTTTTCTTTGTGTCGATTTGCCACTCATAGTGATTTCTCAATATAGATTGGTAGACGTACTTTAATATTGGATGGTGAAATTCTGTCATAATTCCAATGGGATGAAATACCTTAAAAATATCGATGTTTTTTTACTTTTTCTGCATTTAATTTTGTATTAACTAGGATTAAATCCAACAGTTTTTTGAACGAATTGATGAACATATAGACCTTCTTTTTTTACTGAAAGATATAGTCCATTAAATCAAATTAGAAGCAATTACAGCCCTAATCAAATGTGGACGAACATAAAGCTAATCCCCCTACATGTCGAAGAAGTGGCTATATAAGCTAAAAGCTATCCAGCACGATTCGCAGACTTGACATAGACGACTCTAAAAAAAAGTTGAAAGCAACAAACTGGAGTTAAAACACTGGACATACACACGACAAAACACAAAAAAACTTGTTTTTACAGCAAGACAGACATGTCCTTAAACAAAACTTATTATCAAAACAACAAATAAACTGCAACCTCTATTTCTTATGAACATATAGACCTTCTTTGGATTGCTATAATACTTATTGTTTCTGAAAGTCGGTCTCAAAATTTTTTCATGTAATAACCTATATTGGCTTTTAACAATACAGTCTAATCATTTATGCAAATAAATTGAAATTGTCAAAATTAATTTTAAAAACTGAAATTTACTACTTACACGAAAAGCTTTAAAATGTAGTTTTTAAGAAAAATAGATCGGGAAACAATCCTAAACATGCTCTAAGATTTAATTTTATATTGCTTTTCCAAACTTGCAAAGCTCTATTTTGAAATTTTCTCTATAAATAACAAATTTTACTTTTGAGAAAATAGTTTTACAGTAAGTATTATTTTTTTCTTTTAGTTTGATGTATTCATAATTATACAATGTAAAAAAATTATTAAATAAATAAATAATATTTTACGATTATAAATGTAAATAAGGAAGATGATTGGATAAACAAAGGGGATAAGTTAAAAAAAACGTCCTGATGTTTCAACTTTCAGCAAAATACCTCCTGATGTTTAAAATCAAGCAAAACGTTCCCTGATGTTTGTCTCCATCAGCAAAATGAGGATTGTCCGTCCATTGATTGTTAACTGCTGACCTGGCGCAAGGGTATTTTTGTCAAATTCACTTTTTTAACCCATTTCACAAAAAAAAACTCGTTTACCCAAATCCTAATACCCATTTATACTCATTTTCTAATCCTAATTCAATTACACCTTTCTCTCTCTAAAGCCATCAACACCACCCCCCTTCTGCTGCCGCCGCCCTTCGCTGTGTCGCCCTCCGCCACGTCACCCTCCGTCGTGTCGCCCTCCGCCACCGTCACCCTCCGTCGTGTCGCCCTCCGCCATCGTCACCCTTCTCTGACGAAATCCCGCCCAGTCCCGCTTGTCTTCTTCCTCGGTGAAACCTTGCCTCGTCTCGCTATTTCTCCTCTTCGCCGACGAAATTTCGACCCTCTCTGCCATTCACTGCCCAAAGCGACGAGATTCAATAGCCCAGGTTTTGCAGCGGCACTAATTTAAGTTTTGGATCTGAGTTTTTTATTTCTGTTTCAGATCCGGTTTCAATTTGCAGGTTCGTTGTTCTGTTCGTTTTTTAGGGTTCATTTTTGCCGGAGAAAACAGTGGAGAGAAACGGCCAGGGGAGAGTTTTGGTCGGCGGTGACGGAGAGAAGGGAAGGAAAAAGGGACGGGGAGAGAGTTTTGGCATTTCAATGCGTTTTCCGGCGAGTATAGCTTTTGGCAGCGTTTCCCGGCGAGTTTAGAGTTTGCCAGTGGCTGGGGAAAGGGTGGAGTTAGGGTTTTTAGTGGGTTAGGGTTAGGGTATTTGGGTTTGATTTTCGGGTTAATGGGTTATTAGGGTTAGACAAGTGAATTGGACAAAAATGCCCCTGCTGACATGACAGTTTTTGACGATGTTAGGGCGCTGATCCTCATTTTGCTGACGGAGACAAACATCAGGGGACGTTTTGTTTGATTTTAAACATCAGGGGGTATTTTGCTGAAAGTTGAAACATCAGGGGGGGGGTTTGAACTTATCCCTAAACAAAGAGTAAGCGGGTAAAAAGCAAAATTTTAAAGGGAGAATTACACAATTATTTTACTTTATAAAAATAATTACAAAAATAATACTTATGTAAAGTATTCCCTCATCTTAACTTTGAATGGATAATAATTACAAAAATGACACCTATGTAAAGCCCTTGCATCTCAAGGATTTCAATTAAAGCTCCACATCTTTGTAAACGAAACATCATATTGCCACTACAACAGTCGACTCTCCTCCTCCGACTCCTCCGCCTCCTCCTCCTCATCCTCTTCCTCCTCTACCTTCTCCTCCTCCTTCTCTAATTACGGTAAATCGACGATCCAAGCCACCAGCACCAATTTTGTCGCCTCCTCCTCTCCTCCTCCTCCCTCTCCTTTGTCACCACTTGTGCCGACGTCGACTTTTTCTTACACCGGCGAAGTTCCGATGGCTCAACCGAGGTAAGTTCGATTCGGTCGACTTTTTCTAGCCTTCGAATTTTTCTTGATTTTGCTTCTACTGATTTTGGCTTCCTCTTCTCCGTCTCCTTCTCTTTGTTTAATTCATTTTAATTTCGAATTCTAGCTTTGAATTGTGGTGTTGAAATTGATTTTATGATTTTAGATTCTCTTTTGGCTTGATTATTCTTGATGAAGATGAACAAGGGGGAATACAGAGTTGATTTTTGAAGATGAAGATGATATTGCACAAAGATGAATACAAGGTGTTTGATAAAATGTCTTTCAGTATGTGTTACATATGTGTTGCATATGTGTGATATATGTACTGTTTTAAGCAAAAAACTGTGTAATCTGTTCGGAATTTTGTGTGACATATGTATTACATATGTGTTATATATGTAATGAGTTTGTAAAGTTGTTTTTCTTATCAAATCAGTTCGGGAATTTAATGTAAGGGATACATATTGTATATGTAACACATATGTATGGTATGTGTAATGGATTTTGTAAACATATTCTTGTTATCAATTTCAGTTCAGAATTTTTATGTGTGGCATGTGTGACAAATGTATTATATTTGCATGTTACAGCGAAAAAAATAACAGTTTTTTCTTGTGAGTGTAATGTACGACATACGTGTTACAAATGTGTGTGAACAGGGTACTTGATGTAATTATTTTACTTTTTTGGATACTTGGAGTATTAGTTTAGCTTTTTTGTTATTTTTGTAATTAGTTTGTTTGGATAGTTATTTTGCATCTTTTAACAAACTTTTTTGGTCATACCATGTAAGTTGCCTAATTTTAAATAGAAAAAAAAAAACAAATTTCAGCGTACACAAACAAAAAAATCAAATTGTAACATCTTTAAAATAATTGATTTATATAATATGTTCAATCGACTTAAAGTTGCAATAATAATATGTTTAATTGACTTAAAATTGAAAAAATAATCTACTTAAAATTGCAATGGTGAAACTATTTTTATTCATTAAAGTAGCCCATTCACCGTCTTCTATCTTTCTCCTTTTGAAGAGAGTTTTGTTTGTAAGTTTGTTTGAATGGAGGGAGTAAGAGCCTTTCAAGACTTTTTCTCCCTCTCACTTTTTGCTTTCTTGCACTTGTATTTTGTCGAAATAATTTGCATCCTCTTTCATCGCCTTCTACGTTCGTCTTCTTCAATCATGAGATCGTTGCTGTATAACTCAATCTTAAATCTCAATTGGGTTGGACTTCAGCCGCTTTTAGACTAGATACATGGATATCTTTCACTGTAGACAGCCCAAATCTATCTCCGTTGAGAAAAAGAATTTAAAATTTACAGTATTGGTTGATGCTATGGAATAATCGGGTTTCTATGATTGTAGAATTCGTTAATTGAAGATTAAGAAATAGAGGTTGCAGTTTATTTTTTATTTTGATAATAAGTCTTGTCTAAGGACATGTCTGTCTTGCTGTAAAAGGAAGTTTGTTTGTGTTTTGTCGTGTGCATGTCCGGTGTTTTAACTCCAGTGGGTTACTTTGAATTTTTTTTAGAGTCGTCTATGTCAAGTCTGCGAATCGTGATGCATAGCTTTTAGCTTATGTAGCCAATTCTTCGACATGTAGGGAGATTAGCTTTATGTTTGTCCATCTTTGATTAGGGCTGCAATTGCTTCTAATTTGATTTAATGAACTATATCTTTCAGTAAAAAAAGTAGCCCATTCACCAAAGATTACGGAATAAATAAATGAAGGCCAAAAACATAATTTTCCGGTGAAACTTAACAACTTTTTTGTAAAATACCACCACAAACGAAAAGTATATTTTAACTTCATTTGATTTCAAGAAAAACGTATCCGACTATCTTTTAAATACCATGTATCAACTTTTGACTAGTTTAAACCTTTAAACTATTTTATTGATTTTCTTTCTTTGAATTAAGTTCTAATATGTATCATTTAAGGAAAAGTTTGATACATTTTTATTAGGTTCAGGGAGTGAACAATGATTATTTACTAAATGTTAGTGGCGGTATTAAATAAAATGGATAATACGATTTTTTTATTAAGAATAAGTACAAGTTACAACAGACAAAAATAACACGAAAGAATAAAATATTCAACCTTTTACATTGCAGAGGCCTGAAATTCAGGTTCCTTAAGATAATTATTCGCCCGCTACCGGTGAATTTGTCTCCAAGGATACAACCGCAATTGTTAGTCGAACTCTAACCGAGTGAAGAGCAATTCACAAGAACCTAACTAAGTAGCCTTCTCTTGAAAAGAAATGAGAACTTTTAAGAATATTTTTAGCATAGTAACCAAAAATAAACCACAAAGTAAACAAGTGAACAAGAATTGGCAAGACAAATTTTAGAGAATAGAATATGTGAAGTGTGTAGAGAAGGCTACAAGAATAGAGTATTTATAGGATAGTTGGCATTAACAAGGATTAAATTGGTTTAAAGGCCATAACCACAACTTTATGATGAAGGTTATGGTGTTAAGGACATTAACCTTTGTAACCACAACTTTATGGTGAAGGTTAGGAAAAATTATATTAATTAAGGGATTTAACATCCATTAATCTCACATAAAAAATATGGTGTAAAAAGAAATATCACAATGCATATTTTCTACTACATATACACCAACTTAATGTGTCTACATTTGATAAATGTTCACACTTTAAACTATACAATTTTTTATTCACCATTAATCCTTTTTAGGCATATAATATATCATTGGAAAGCTCTAACACAATGACACATTTCATGTTATTCAAATCATAGCTTTTCCATATTATATTTTAGCCTAAGTAAATAATGCATAACAAATTATTTACTATGCCAAATTTCCAACAATCCCCCACATGAATGAAAAAATGGAAAGATAGGAACGGACATTTCATGAACTCGAAAGATGAAAATGCTCTTCGGTCAATATCTGGATAAGATAGGTAGGCTACAACCTTTGAACCTTCCCTTATGAAAGTATATTTACTTTACTAGCTGACTAGTAGACGCGATGTCCTTGAACTATTCGGCCGTTTGTGTAAACATTGTATACCTCACACAAATATCAACACATCCCGGTTTTTTGTTCTCATAGTTATGTTCGTTATGGTCATGAACATCTCCTGGTTCTGCAAGAGGTTTAGATAACTATGCCCTCAATAGTATCCTTTGAAGCGACCCCACTTCACTCTCACATAGGTGATCTCTTTTACTCAACCATTGATGCACAAATGATCATTAAAAGCAGTGCTTAACCTTAACCCGTTTTTGTCACTATTTACATCATAGGAATGGAAATGAGGTTAGCCCCACAGTGACCACACAAGGTCTATGCAATTAGGCTGTCCCATTGAACCAAGATCTTGGGATCTCCAGTCAAACATGGTTGGGTTTTTCTTCACATAGCGTCTTAAATATTCATGGGCTTTAGCCCCATTCCTTTAGATGTCTTTTCAACTTGATCTCGATTTAAACCTTTGGTTAGTGGATTCACAATGTTATTCTTTGATCCTACAAAATCAATAGAGATAACTGATGTTGAGATCAGTTGTCTACAGTATTATGTCGACGACGCATGTGTCTCGACTTACCATTATACATTAGATTTTGTGCTCTTTTAATCGCTGCTTGATTATCACAATGTATACAAATTACGGGCACAGGCTTAGGCCATCTTGGAATATCCTCCAAAAAATTATGTAGCCACTCAGCTTCTTCACCAGCTTTATCCAATGCTACAAACTCAGCTTCCATTGTGGAACGAGTTATAATCGTTTATCTTGAGGATTTCCAAGACACTGCTCCTCCTCCAAGAGTGAACGCATACCCACTTGTACCTTTAGAATTCTTAATGTCAACTATCCAACTAGCATCAGAATATGCTTCTAGTATAGCAGGTTCTCTTGTATAGTGCAATCCATAGTTACAAGTATATCCCAAATACCTTAGTAATCTCACGATAGCATCCCAATGGCTCTTACCAGGGTTACTTGTAAATCTGCTTAAACTACTTACAGTATAAGCAATATCAGGTCTTGTACAACTTATGAGGTACATCGGATTGCCTATAACCCTTGCATATTCCACTTGGTCTATGCATTCTCCTTTGTTCTTAGAAAAATGTTGACTGACGTCTAACGGTGTTTTAGCTATACCAAAATCACCCTTGTTAAACTTTCCAAGTATCTTGTCCACGTAGTGTGACTGCGTCAATATGAGACCATTAGATGAACGTTGAACTTTTATGCCTAAAATGACATCGGCTTATCCCATATCTTTCATGTCAAATTTAGAAATTCAACATGTTCTTGGTACTTTTTACCATTTTCTCATTACTACCAATAATGAGTATGTCATCAACATACAAACATAGAATGACATATCCTTCATTCATAGTTTTGACATATATACATTTGTCACGCTCATTTATTCGATAGCCGCTAGTTATCATAGCATCATCAAATTTCTTATGCCATTGTTTTGGTGCTTGCTTTAATCCATATAAAGACTTCACCAACTTACATACTTTTCTTTCTTAGCCAGAAGCTACACAACCCTCAAGTTGTTCCATGTAGATTTCTTCTTCTAGATCTCCATTGAGAAAAGAAGTTTTCACATCCATTTGATGTACTTCAAGATTTCGCAAAGTGGCAATTGCAAGTACCATTCTAATAGATGTGATTCTTGACACTGGAGAATATGTATCAAAGTAATCAAGACCTTCTTTTTGTCTATAACCTTTTATGACTAAACGAGCCTTGTACTTATCAAT
>CAOJBJ010960977.1:0-10735 GCA_948291685.1 Euphorbia celastroides | reverse complement strand
TTACTGATCATAATACAAGTGTATGGCTCAATTTTATATGTGTTGAGGAAAAAATTATTTTAATCTTTTTTATGTATTGTAATTTTGCAATACGGAGATCGCATTCAAATAACGATAACAAAAAATAAAAAGCAAAAAGTTTCAAATTATATTTTTACCTTTATATTAATTTTAAACTTTTATAGATCATAATGAACTATTTTTTAATTGTTGGATTAAGTAAAGCCAAATTTTATAATTATATATTAAATTATCTATCAATACATATATTTTCTAAATTTATTTTTTGAATAAATTTATATGTTCATAAACGATTTATTTGTACATCACACGGAACACTAAACTAATTTTTTATTATAGTGATTTACTTTATCTCAATCCCTCTTTCTCTTAGTCATTTTAGTTTTCTCTAATAAGATGTAGTAGGAATGTAATTATGAAAAGATCTGGTCTTGAAATAGTTAATCTTCTTTTTCTTTCTGTAGTTCATCAATAAAGTAGTAGTTAGAGAGCGATGACGATAAAGAGAGCTAAAAATATCAACCAAGAACGCAACTTAATCTCAATATTGAATTGATTTTCCAGAATCCATATACGAATGCAGTGACCTAGAATATGCAACTGATGATTTGGTCTCTAAAACCGGCTGCAAATCACCGAACTCTTCAACTCCGGCCGTTATCTTCTACATACAAACACAAGGGTTAGGATCGGGGGTGCCCTTTGGGGACTTTCCGATGCCTAAGTCAGTAAAGGGGTTTTTAAAGTGAATATAGCAAAATATCGACTAGGGTTTAAGAATTGCATACCTCATCACCTTAGGCTCTTGGGTATTTATAGGCATTGGAATCAGTCCTATTTGGGAAGTCCAATCCTAAGTAGGATTCGTCCTTCAAGATATCCCGATTAGTTCGACACACCCACTACGCCATACATAGCTAGGCGGAAGCGGTCCTTTGACCGTATGGATCAAAGATTAATATTTTGTTGATAATGCTATTAATTGATTGAGTTAATTAAACCATATTATATAATATTCAGTCCATCACTATCAAAACGTATATCATTTTTTCATGGTAATATAGACTAGCAAGATTCAAACATTTAAATTTACAACTGTGTAGAATCTCACTGTATTAAAATTCAGTCTAGGTGGTAGAGTAGGAACAATTTTAACAACAATGTTACGATTTTCATAGTCAGGCAGTTCTTTGTAGTTTTCCAGTTTAGGCGGATTTAGACACTCCTAAGAGAGTTTTGACTATCCTATGATGGGTAGAAATAGCTCAAGATGAATCTTCACGTTTTAAAAATAAGTCTAGATGAAATTTTTAAAGACACTAATTAAAAGATCATTTACAAAATAGTAGTTTTTTATTTAGTTATAACGTAATTAAGTTTTTATTGAATTTTTTAATGTATTATTGAATTTAAGAAACATAAACTGACTAGATTTCTATCAAGATCCCACACAATTTTGGGATGCTTTTAGTCACTGAATTATTGGATATTCAACCTTGCTTGGTTATTAGTAAATATGTTTTTTATATTGATGAAACAATTTTTAACTCTTTGAGTTATCTTTTAGGGTCATATATGAGTATTTAACATAGTATCATAGTCATTGACATTTTTGTTGGGCCAACTCCATATATAATAGACCCATGATGAAATACCTGATGATATTTTTCGCCACAAGATGTTTGAGTGTACGAGAATTGTGTTGAATACCCACATTGCTTGACTATAAGCAAATATAATTTAACATAACTCAGCTCGTAGCTCTTTGTAAAACATGTCTTTTTTCCTAATATATATCTCCTTGAAATAATTTATGGTTGAGAATACCTGGTCATGAATATCTATTTGTATTTTTCATTACAATATGTGTCATGTATATCAATACCCTACTATATTAATATTAGGGTTAACACATTATAAGCCCATTAAATTTAGCACAAATAGTATGATGTTTTCCTGAATTTTAAAAAAAGTCAAAGTGTGACATTTAGGGAGCAAACTGGTTCTTTTTTATAAGTCGAGGGGGTTAAGAGTGTCGAATTTCCGTGGGTCTCAAGAGTATTGGGTTCGATAAAGCGAGTAAGTATACAAGTAGGGTTGAAACCATGTAACACAAAACCAATTAGCTTATGTTAAAGTCCAATCTACTCCACTTACATACTACTTTTATTTAACTCCATTTTCAATATGTGATAACATCATATCTCCAACAAAGAGGACATTTTCAAAATTTATAAGAACAATTGACTATTTTTATCAAGTTTAAGGGACTGATGATGCATTTGGTCTTAATATTATTGTTTACCAACAATTATTTGAAAAATAGATTTTGTTTTTTTTTTGTTCTTTTTGCATGTATTGAGTTTAATTCAATAAATGAAGCGATAAAAAACCGCTTTACATCTAATTGATGTGAAGTTGTGAAACAAAATCTACTTTGATAAGCAACCATGAGCCCGAAAGATAGTAATTGTGACGTATTTGTCTAATTAATTGATTCCATAACAAATGGATGGTATCAAGGGGCACATAAAATAGAGCCCTTTTTTAATTACCAATCACTATTTATGGGTCCTTTTTTATACCACGGTAACCGTCTTCTTAAGGCCTTCATTCTTTTCTCTCTTTATTGGGTCGATAAGATCCTACATTGCACTGTATCGAGATTCAACTGCACTAATTTTTAGTATTATTTTATTTTATGAGCTTTAATGTGAACTGATCAAATTTGTGAAAGTTAATTAATAAATAATTTAAAATATAAATAATTTAAAATATACGGGTAAAGTAGAAAAACATGTCTTGTGTTTTTAACAATTTTCAAATAGGGGCTTGTGTTTTTTTTTTTCAAAAGAAGGCATGTGGTTTCAATTTTTTTTCAAAATTCATGTTACAAAATATATTTTTATGTTCTCAACACTTTTATAGCTAAACCATATTATTTACAAATTATTCGTTCAAGTTTGAATAATTTTTGGAAAATTTATCCTTTTTTATGATTCTTTTTAAATTTAAAATCATATTTTAATTATAAAAATTAGTTATATATCGTAAAAAATTCTAAATTTTGTCTCTAAAATGTATTATATTGTCATTAATTAATCTAAAAAATTTCATATTAAAATAAAAAATATTTCCTTGTGTATAAATAAATTTTCAAAAAAGAATGTCCTCATTTTGAGAAATTTTTGAAATCACGGACCCCCTTTTGACAATAAAAAAAGCACAGACCCTCTTTTGAAAATTGTTGAAAGCACAAGACATGTTTTTGTACTTTACCCTATTATTTTCTATGAGCTTTAATGTGAAATGATCGAAATTTGTGAATGTTAATTAATAAATAATTTAAAATATAACTAAAGGAGCATAGTTCATTTAGTATATCTTCCAATGTGTAGGTGAGAGGTCTTAAGTTCGAAATTTAGCTTCTTCAAAGGTTTATTAAATATTAAAAAAAAACTAATTTAAAATATAAAATCAGTTTAATATCACTTTAGTAACATTTCGATTTCGAGCTTTACAACTGTTAAAAGTTTACATTGAATATCACATATGCATGACCTATATAAATTTGGATAGTCGAAACAAAACTCCATTCAAACTCGTAGAAAATAAGCTTGCTCATCACATAAGCTTTTGAACTCTTTCATAGATTGCTCAATTTGGATAATATTATCCATTTTAAATTATACAAAGTGTCACATTAGTTCATCAAAACTACGGAACAAACTTTATTCCGCATGATCTATATAAGAAGACACAAAGGTGCTACACCAATTTCAAAAGGTTAAGTGGTGCTATTTTTCTGCTTTGGGAATTAATTAATATCTTTTGAAGTTATCAATGGAGTAAACAACTATTTAATATTCCTCGATTAAGACTGAATGTTCACTTTGATACTTTAACTTGTTCAGAAAATCTGTTATGGTGTCCAAACTTTTAAAATAACTCCGTAGGTACTCAAACTTTCAAAAAGTGCACCATTTTATTACCTCAATGCCATGTATCAACTCCTGGTTGGCGAGTCAAAAGTCAAAGATTGGTTTTTTTAGAAAAGTCAAACTCGTTAAATGTTGACACGTGGCACTGAGGTAGAAAAATGGTGTACTTTTTGAAAGTTTAGGTATCTACGAGGTCATTTTTTGAAAGTTTAAGTACCTACATAGTCATTTTAAGAGTTTGGGTACCGAAACAGATTTTTTAGACAAGTTGGAGTAGCAAAGTTCTCAAATAAAGTTTTAAATTTGGGTCCCATGAATGTGAAAATTTCCATTAATAAATTCACCAAGCACAATTAAAAATACAATTCGGATTGGATTCGATTGTAATTGGAGTAAATCTCCGGTGAAGCATGCGGATAAATGTAACCGTTTAAAAGTTGATATGTTATAAGCAATTCTAGTACAAAAAATCTAAGCAACCGAACTTTAGATAGATTGCCGGCTAGGACAAAGTGATGGGTGCAATTTGCTTTACTTTTTCTACTCTGCGGGCCATATTTGTTCACATTTTTTCACATGTTCTCCAACCACAATTAATTGCATGCCTCTACGATGCGTGTATATAAATTCACACCATACTTTACATCTAATTTAACTAAATCGTAATCTAAAGTATTACAATTAGTAGCATTGGGCTCTTTAATTTCAATTCCTTCTCATTCAATATGCCTTCTCTATACTCAATTCTGATATTTATTGTTATAGCAACCAGCATTGCTCCACAAGCAGAATGTAGGGCTTTCTTTGTATTCGGAGACTCACTTGTTGATAATGGCAACAACAATTACCTCGTCACTACTGCTCGCGCAGATTTCCCGCCTTATGGCATTGATTTCCCCACCCGTCGTCCCACTGGCCGCTTCTCCAACGGCCTCAACATCCCCGATTTCATCAGTTAGCTTTTTTATAAAAAAAAAATACTACATTTAGTATCAATTTTATTGTCGTCGTACGAAAATTTGGTGCAATGATAATGTTGTAACAAAATTTTTAGCTCGTTTTTTAATTACGTACCATGGCCTCGACATTACGCAACATTTTAATGTTATGTTTAGAGTATTGATTTTTTTTTGCGACATTTTATGAATAGGTCAAGCAATTGGGTCCCCATTTTTGCTGCCATACTTGAGCCCACAACTCACTGGAGAAAAGCTGTTGGATGGTGCCAATTTTGCTTCTGCTGGAATTGGAATTCTCAATGACACTGGAATTCAATTCGTAAGTACTTTATTTTTATTTTTTATTATTTAATTATAATTATGTTTTGAAATTAATGAATTTTTTTAACTATAATAAAATATACAGGCAAATATAATAAGAATGTTTCAGCAATACGAATACTTTGAGGAATATCAGAGAAGAGTGACGGCTCTAATTGGAGCCGAAAGAACTCAACAACTCGTTAATGGAGCATTAATATTAATTACAGTCGGTGGAAATGATTTTGTTAATAACTATTATTTAATCCCTTACTCTGTAAGATCACGCCAATATAGTCTCCCCGATTACGTCAAATTTCTCATTTCCGAATACAAAAAACTTCTCATTGTGAGTTTAATAAAATAATTTCTTAATATTTTTATAATTAAATAAGTTTTTTTATTTTGAGTTATTAATAGATTTTATGTGATGAAAAAAATTCAGAGGCTGTATGATTTGGGCGGGCGGAGGGTGCTGGTGACGGGAACAGGACCGCTGGGATGTGTGCCGGCGGAGCTGGCTCAGAGGAGCCGCAACGGCGAGTGCGCGGCGGAGCTACAGCAGGCGGCGGCGCTGTTTAATCCGCAGCTGACGTCACTGATTAAAGAGCTCAATAGTGAATATGGTGCAGATGTGTTTATTGCTGCTAATACTGGCAAAATGAGTGGCAATTTTATTAATAATCCTTCTGCTTATGGTAATTCTATTTCTTTTTTTTTTTTTACTTTACGCACTTTTGTAGGTAAAATTTCGAATGCACCAAGTATTATGCACTATAATAATACAGCGTATGAAAGTATTCTGAAAAGTGAATTGTACAACATATTTTGGTCACATTTAAAACACATTGCATAACGCAAAAGCTAAATACATAGTAGTTGTGTAACACCATAATAAAAGGTAAAAAATTAAATAATACAAAGACCAAGCATACAATCAGTTGTATATGAGATAAAATAAAAATGCAGATGAGTTGCATAGTGATGGTCAAAGATGACTTATTTTTAGTAAATATAATGGATATCATTTAATGCGTTGTTAGTAGTTATAAACATTTTTTTTAGCTCATTAAATTGTGTAGTTGGGCGTAATAGCTTTTAGGAGTAAAAGTCTTCACATGCATATGAGTTGATAGACTAAAGTAAGGCGAGGATGAGGAATAGGTACATGAAAAAGGTCACTGACCTAAATTTTGTGGACTTTTTTGTGTCCTTAAATAACCCTTTACGGAAATTACTATTTTCATCTATTCTTTTCACACAATTACTATTGATGGTGGTTATTAATTCAAAAACTTTCTGTCTTGAAATTGAATATACCTTTTTGAAGGGAAAAATTAATTTTCCAATCTAGCAATGTCAATGAGGGATTAATATTACCAAATATAACAAATTAAAGTAAATGTATGGTTTTCTTCAAATTATTTTGCAGGTCATTATCAACGGGTATGCATCGACATCTACTATCATTTAAACACTCCAGTTCGCACTAATATTCAAAATTTTTTTCATGTCAATGCATTATTCAAAAAAATAATGTGTATAAGGATCATAGTAAAATTTTATCGTCTTGTTTTACTGACATACCATTTATCTTTCGTGAAAATTACGTGCAATTAATCTAATGTTATTTTTTTCGGGTATTGTAGGATTTGAGACATCAAAGATAGCATGTTGTGGGCAAGGACCGTACAATGGGATAGGGCTATGCACACCAGTTTCCAACTTGTGCCCTAACAGAGATGTTTATGCCTTTTGGGACCCTTTCCATCCCTCTGAAAGGGCTAATGGCTTCATTGTTAATGAAATTATTAGTGGTGCCACTGATGTCATTTCTCCTATGAATCTCAGCACCATTTTGGCTTTGGATGCTGCTTGAGGCCTAAGCCTTGCAAATTCTTAAGCCCTTTTTCCTATATTTATATTTGTGTTTTTATAATTAAAATTAATATATCTTTGTTTCCATATATATGTCAAGTCTTTTATGGAAATTCTTGTGTTGCATTCCTATATGTATCTTTGTTTCACAATTAATGTCATCCTAAAGTTTGATATTTCTCTTTAGCCATTCAATGCACTCATTTACTGCTTTGCTTTTGCACCTTTCTTTTTCCTGTTTAGAGTATTTACATATATTAGTGTATAGTGTATTTATAGTAATTTTGTAGTTGTACTTTAATGCTTAACTTTGACCAATACCATTTGTTGGAAACTACATTATGGTGAAATGAATCCTAATCCTGTAGAGAATTTTGGAATATTTTAACTTTTTAACTTGCTAGTAGACATGGACACAAAGCCCTCGGCCCATAAGGCTCATCCAAGTCTGATGCAAATGAGATAAACTCGGACAAAGGACTTTAGAATTAAAGTCAGTCCAGTTCAAACATGCTGAAGCCTGAATAATGTATATGTTCGGTTGATTTTTGTATTGAAATTCATACTCTGCCAGTCCGACCAGATGCAAAATAAATATATATTAAATTAATTATATGATTATTATATTTATGACTAATAATAATTTAATGTAGTACTTTTATAATATTTGGATGTTAAATAAAATATAGTTATTAATAATTCAATTTGGTTATCAAATTTTTTTAGGGAATTGATTTCAGTTAGCATTTTTTGTGTATTTATTTGGACCATGAAACAAGGACTTTTTAATTAGTAGTATATCTCATTTTAACTTTTTAATTATTCAAATAACAACTTTTTGGCTTTCTTCTCATTCACGTGACAGTCCCACAAACAGCACATTCTCTCTCTTAATTAACTTGAATTTCAAAATTTAAAACCGTCGTATCTCTTAAACGGTTGATTTTTTTATTCAATTTTTTCGGATAATTTGTTCGTTCATTTTTATATTTAAAAAAAAATCCATATTGATATATTTTTTACGAAAATTTTTTCGAACATTGTATAACATGTTATATCGCATGTATACCATGTTATATTCCCCGTATAACATGTTATATCACCTGCATAACATGTTATATCTCTTGTATAAGATGTTATATCACCTGCATAACATGTTATATCACTCGTATAACATGTTATATCACCTATATAACATGTTATATCACTTGTATAATATGTTATCTCACCCGTATAACATGTTATATCATTGTATAACATGTTATAACACGTGTATAACATGATATATCACTTGTATAACATGTTATATCGATGTATAACATGTTATATCATTTATATAACATGCTATATCATTTTATAACATTGTGAAAATGTCTAAAAGACAAAAAAAAACGTGAATTTGAAGGCCTAAACGTCATTTTTCGGCCCCCGAGAGGGTGGGTCTCACAGTGAGGCAGTGAGTCTTGCTCATTAAAAAAACACTCCTGATTCGTCAAAATCTGATACTTTTAAAAAAAATGCCTGAGAAATCCGAAATTGCTAACTCCTACAATCCGAAATCAAACAAAATAAAGCATAAAGAATCAAAGGTGAAGCAGCAACAAGACTAGCTCTAGTATTACAAATGTTTTTACCAAATACGCTACAAGAGTAGTATTAGAGGCAAAAAAATTGGCACGGTCAAAGCACAAAAAAGGCCCATTGTAAGCTGGAAAAGACATATCGATGGTGGAGAAGAATAGATCGGCAAGATCTGTAACCGTTGGTGGAGCTTGGGATTAGATCCTGTGGCAGTAGAGGAGGAGGTAGGCGAGGAGATCGACGATGGGCGAGCGGTAGCGAGAGGAGAGAGAAATGGTGGTGGTCGGAGTAGAGAACGATGACGTTAGGAGGAGGGTCGGGGAATGAAGGCTGGGGCCAGTGAGAGGGGTGTTTAAGAGCTTTTGGTTGTTTGGGAAATTGAAATTGTAAATGTTGCTATTTGGGTACTTGAAATTTTAGGGTTACATTATTGAGAAAACTGGCTTATGGGCTTGGCTATTTCATTGTAAACAATTTTTTTATGAAAAATTATACATATATTAAAATTTTATGGCTTTTTGAAAAATTTTGAATTGTACTTATTGGGTTGGGTGTGCTGTTACTCATACTTACTTGGTTATTAAAAAGATTTATAGTATGAGTACATTCATGAAATTTTGGTAGATTAAAGTAAGAAAACTGTGATTTAATTTAATAAATCAAAAAATCACCAGCCAATTGATAATTAAATAAAATGAGACGGTGGTACACCAGACACTGTAGCATCTGTAAAACTCAAGGTTGTTGTCGGCGAGATGCCGGCCACCACAATACTAGAAATCAATGAACTCGACAGCGAGACTCCAATTGACGGAGTAGAAAAAGAAGATGCCATGATATCTTAATAGAAAAAGAAAAGGAATCTTGTTCAAAAATCCTGAGTAACCAAAAAAAGAAGAGAAGAAGTCGAGGAACTAATAAAAAAGGAAAAGCGAGGAACCAAGAAAAGAATAAGAAGAATCGAAGAATTAAAAAGACAATATAGTTTTAGTGTGTAGGAGGAAGAGAAAACGTTGTTTTGAAAGGAGGAGGAGAAAGAAAATATGGTGAGTTGAGAAGAAGTGTTTGATAGGCTAAGGTTTTATTAAGATCAAGCATAGAGCCCGAAGAAAAAAAAAGAATGGTACAAAGGTCGCCGAAAGAGAAGGAAACACGATTGTAGAGGTGTAAGCAAAGGAGGGCTCCTCTCGGCCGAGATGGAAAGAAAAAAAAATTAGGTTTTGATAATTTCTATCAATATCTGTAGGTCCCTTTAAGCTAATTAACACGTGTCAGAAGGAGTTAATGACTTTTTAGTGATAATATAAAATTTTAGTCGTTTTAAAATACCCCTCTGAGACTTAGCAAGACAAAGGTCTTGCTGTCGCAACTTCTTCACTGAATGAGGAAGTCAATCAGCGAAGCTGTTCCCGTTGTTGGTCAGGTTAAGTGAGCGGCTGATGATTAAATGTAAAGAAAATAAATTTAAAGAGGTAAAGATAAGGAGATCCTTCACTCATTGATATTTATCCTGGTTCAGCAGCCTGTGCCTACATCCAGTCCCCGGATACCCACTCCGAGATTAAATCCACTAGTGACTCCTTATCGGCGGAGAAGCCTTCTTACAGAGTTGTACCAGTTACAGAGTTCCCTCCTCCACAACCTAAACTCTAACCCACTGATCGGATACCCTCTCCAATCAGTCTGCTCTGTGTTTGAAAGAAAATGATTTTCCGAAACACATTTGAAAGCTTTTTTCAAAAATTACTTAACCTTTGATTTCGGCAGAATTTCGGTGTTGGTAATTTTCTTGGTCATTTTTGCCTTCAAGTCTTCACCTTTTATAGTTGAACTTTGAAAATAGTCGCTGTGGTCTTCTAACGGTTGGAATTGTTAATCTGCAATTAGTAACTTAGCCGTTTAGACACAGATCTCTCTTTAATCCAAAAATGGCGCTTGATGAAAACTTCTTCGTCAATCCGTTGGTTTAAATTCGAGGAGTTTTAGGTTGCTGTCACAATTTGATTGGCTCTGCACGATTTCTGGTAGCTTTCCTGGCAGTAGGTACTGCGTGTC